>OLKM01000555.1:253616-279483 GCA_900291075.1 Melanogrammus aeglefinus | reverse complement strand
TTACCGAGGGCTGTAATTGGCTGTCGATGAACATCAACAATCCAATCATGCTCCCCACACCCAAGCCGTTTCAACTGTAGCCCACGGCAACTTGTGTACGTGTGCGTGTTTGTATCAATGAGGGTCTCTGTGTGTGTGTGTGTGTGTGTGTGTATGTGTGTGTGTGTGTGTGCGCGCGCATCAATGCAAGTCTGTGTGTGCGTGTGTGTGTGAGTATAGATGCGTGTCTGTGTGTGTGTGTGTGTTTGCATGTGTGTGTGCGTGAGACTGCGCTGTTTGTGTGAACTTGCAAAAGTGACAGCCAATTTCCTAAACATATAATTATTCTAAAAGTCTTGATTTGACAGTTCAAAGTCATGAGCAAATCAAGGGGGAGCGATTCCGTCTCCATCTTATTTAAACCGGGGAACGGACAAGCATTAATATTAAAGTTAATTCAGGCTACGCTGCGTCTCTGTGCATATAATGATAGATTTTCTTTTTTGCATTTATTTGAATACAGCTACGTACATCTTATGTGTTATGACAGTGTTATTAAAATGTATATTTAGTAGAATAAGATTCTGAATATATATGATAAGATGTGCCACGTCACTAGTACAGGACTGTTCAAATGTTGGAGAGAAGATGATGACCAATAAGATGATGAAATAAGAACAGGGAGGAAGAAGAGTAGGCACAAGAGGAGGAGGCAGGAGAGGGAGGGAGGGGGGTGAGAGAGGACAGGATGTCCACAAGATAAAAGAGGAAAAGATGGTCTCTCTCTCTCTCTCTCTCTCTCTCTCTCTCTCTCTCTCTCTCTCTCTCTCTCTCTCTCTCTCTCTCTCTCTCTCTCTCTCTCTCTCTCTCGCTCTCCCTCTCCCTCTCTCTCTCTCTCTCTCTCTCACTTCTTGGCTCAGAGAGAGAGAGAGAAAGGGAGGGGCGACCAGCACTTAGTCCTAGTCTGAAGAGGCTCTGCCTGTGAAGGCTGACACCGATGGAGAGGGGGGTTTAGTGAAGTGTGAATGCCACTGAAGATGTTCCAACACCAACTTAGATAAGTTGGTGTTGGAACATAAAAACAAATAAAAGTAAAGCCAAAAAAAACGACAAAAAGGAGTTATTAAGTTGAGGTTCCATTAAGAAGGGAGATAGAAACCAGGAAATATACCAGGAAAGGCCTAGAAAGAGGCATACTCCTTTTGACAATGGATATTATTTGATGTTTGATATTATCATTTGGTGATGCATAATTTGTATCTAATTTTTATATAACAGGATGGAAATGGTTAATAATAGAATTAATACAATTGACTACAAATGCTCCAGTAGCACCAGAGAGGGAGCTCCATATTTTCCTCTTAACCCCTTTTATACACAGGACATTATTTGATTTTTGCCGTTCAAAAAACATTGTATTCCTTTATGGGCCAATAATAATAATAATAAAAAAGATAACTTAAATTTAGAGGGGCCTTTATGTGTTCCCGAGGCACTAAGCAGCCAGACGAGAAAACCGAGTAAACGGGGAAAAAAGAAAGAAAGAAAGGAAACGAAAAGTTACAATTGGGCGGAAGTTCGGCGCTAAGACCATAGGCCTGGCCGGAGTAATAGCTCTTCTCCAGCTCTCTTTTTTTCAGGGTTTAATAGACCCGGCATTGCAGCTCTCCACAGGGAGGGTGGGCTCCAGAAGGTGGGGGCAGCCACACCAAATGTTCAGCTGCAGTCATGCAGCCTGCCGTGGGGAGAGTGAGGACCGGGTTCTGTGTCAGACGACCAGAGGCTCATGTCATGTATAGGGGACGGCTGGAGGACTGTTGGAGCGCTAAAGACTCGGCCGGGAGACTGTGGAGATGGATGGACGTTGGGGTGATGTGCTGGTTTTGTTTGGAACCCCCGGATAGGACCTCCTGTGTTACGATGGCGCAGAAAGGAGGTAGAGGAGGAGAGTGGTGAAAGAGTAGAGGAAGGATGAGCAGGTTCTGGAGATTGCTAATAAGATAGTAGGATGGAGGATTTCACATTTACTGACATAAATGTGAGGCTCCCATGCTAGAGTACAGAAAACAGAATGGCAAGCCATTCTTGGCATTTAGGGGGGGGGGGGGGGGGGTCAGCCTTGGTTCATCCCCATGAGAAGGTCATCATCCGATCTTCAGAAGGTGGGATGTCGTCTAGGATTTGAAACGGCGCAGTCAGGTTTAAATTAAAGGGTGTGTGTTGGAGCAGCCGTCTAGGTGGACACGCCCACTTGTGATGTCACTAAAACACAGGAAAAGGTAGATTTTCAAAAGGCTTTAAACGGCTAATCACACTCACAGCTGTTGGCCTAATACAACCCCTTTAAGAACAAAATCATCACTATTTTCTCCACAGAGTCCCGAGCTGGAGAAAACATTGTGCGTTTCGATCAGAAAGCCCAACTCCCCTCCCTGCTCATGTATGTGTGTGCTATTCTTGTTGGCAAGTTACTGAGAGGGCAATCATGCTAGCTGCTACTTACACTTCCTCTGCCAATGTGAGACTGAATGACTCCCCCCCCACCCCCCACTCCTTAAGTCATCGATAGGAAACGGTGCCGTTTATCGAAGGAAATCGTACTTAAACGCTTGGATGTGAGATGAGCTAGCTAAAGGGGGAACAACATGGGCGATAACATATTCAGCACAAAGGCTTCTAGACTGTAACTGTCATCGACCGCAAGGGAGGGAGTGTGACCAGCGATGTTATCAAACCACAAAGTCACGTGATGTCAATTCAATGCAACGCATTTTGGTGATTTCGTTATGAAAGAAATAAAAACAATGGCGTCTCTGATAATACCTGTTGGTGGACAGCGTTCCTCTCTGCCTCTCACTCACCCACTCAATCACTGACTCACACACGCACACGCACACACACACACACACACGCACACACGTACGCGCACACGCAGACACACACACACCCACCGACAACCATCCCCCCTCACACCCTCATCAATAAGACACAGCCCCATCACTCAGCTCCACCTCAAACATCTTCTGACTCCTGCGCCTCCTTCCCTCCACCTGTGTACCGTACAAGGCAGCCTGGGGGTCTGCGCTCCCTCCCATTAGTTATGGAGTGTAAACACAGACACACCCAGACACACTCATCATCTCTCTTCCCCTTTGCGCGTGTCTCTCTCCTGTGTGCGTTGCCTCCTGCCATCCCTCCGCCTCCGTCTTTCCCTTCCGTCCACGCCACTCGCACTTATCTGTCAAGTGCCACGCTGATGGTGGCGGGGCCAGAAACCATCAGCTCTGACCAGCTCTTATCTCCAAACCAGGTGATTGATTTTTCTCGTTAGCTTTAATTTAATTCCCCCTCCACGTCTTTTCCAACCCAAATTAAATTGTCGTCGTCGGAGGCCGAACGGGAAAGCCAGGGTGCGGAGTGCGGATGCAGAAGAGGCAAAATGAGGGAGATTGTGTTGGTTGGTGTATGTGTGTGTGTGTGTGTGTGTGTGTGTGTGTGTGTGTGTGTGTGTGTGTGTGTGTGTGTGTGTGTGGGTGTGTGTGTGGGTGTGGGTGTGTGTGTGTGTGTGTGTGTGTGTGTGTGTGTGTGTGCGGCAGTTTGTGTGTCTTGGTTAGGCGTCTGGACAATGCTTGATAAAAGCTGGAAGACAATGGATGTTACGCTGTTGGGCATGGTCTTGAGATGTTCTCTAGCGTCAGAAAACACACACACACACACACCTCCCCGTACAAAGTCAGCCCCTCCCCCACACACACCTCCCGGCACACAGCCAATCCCTCGCCCCCAAAAAACACCCCAAACACATTCAACATCACCCTCACTCACCCCCCATCACCCCCCAAACACACACACCACCACCACCCAAACACACACACCTACAGAGAGACACAAACACCCCCTGCCCGAAATAGACACACACACCACCACCCGAACAGTGACAAACACACCCCTCGACAAACATTTAGCCACACACACCCCTACAGAAACAGATAGACACACGTTCCCCTACACACACAAACGCCCCCCCCCCCCCCAGTCCCGCCATCCCACACAGCCACACATGCTGTGCGCAGTCTACAACGGGGGTCCCACCTCGTCCTTGTCCTCGGCCTGGATGAAGAGGGGCAGGGCGAAGCCCACCTGGGCCAGCTCGGTGATGCGCACGCGGTACTCGGAGCTGTTGAAGGTGGGGGCGTTGTCGTTCCGGTCGATCAGCAGGATGGTGAAGGTGGTCATCACCATGGCGTCCGAGGGGGTGCGGTCGTCATTCAGCTCCGTCCCCTGAGAGAGAGAGAGAGAGAGAGAGAGAGAGAGAGAGAGAGAGAGAGAGAGAGAGAGAGAGAGAGAGAGAGAGAGAGAGAGAGAGAGAGAGAGAGAGAGAGAGAGAGAGAGAGAGAGAGAGAGAGAGAGCAGAGAGAGAGAGAGAGAGAGAGAGAGAGAGAGAGAGAGAGAGAGAGAGAGAGAGAGAGAGGGAGGGAGGGAGGGAGGGGGAGGGAGGGAGGGAGGGAGATAGTCAGAGTGAGGGAGATAGAGAGGGACAGAGGCAAACAAATATTGACAAATAGATAAAGGGAGAGAGAGAAAGACAACAACACAGAGACTCAGAGAGACATGGGTGCTCTGTACCCAATTTTTGGTTCTGAAGATATTGGATTTGACAAACATAACTGCTAATGAAAGTTTTGAAATAACAGCGAAAAGAGAATTAGAGTCAGCCAGGGAGAGAGAGAGCGAGAGAGAGAGAGAGAGAGAGAGAGAGAGAGAGAGAGAGAGAGAGAGAGAGAGAGAGAGAGAGAGAGAGAGAGAGAGAGAGAGAGAGCAAGAAGGAGAGAGCAAGAGATGGAGAGAGAGCGCAAGAGATCACGAGAGCAAGAGTGTGGTGTGAGAGCGAGAGGGACAGAGAGAGAACGAGCAAGAGAGGAAGAGAGAAAGCAAGAGACCAAGAGAGAGGGAGAGAGAGAGAGAGACCGAATAACGTGGATGAACGAGTCAACAGAGAGAGAGAGAGAGAGAGAGAGAGAGAGAGAGAGAGAGAGAGAGAGAGAGAGAGAGAGAGAGAGAGAGAGAGAGAGAGAGAGAGATACAGATAAAGATACAGACACAGAAACAGATACAGATACAGTCCAAGTTGAATGAAAAGAGACAGTGCTAATAAAAGCAGAGGGTGAGTGACAGAGGAGAGAGAGGGATGATGATGTGTAGGCCAGGGTGCTGAAGGGGCCATTTGCGGCGGTGGTAGTAGTGTGTAATCTCAGTCAGGTATTTACAGCTGTTCATTTATTGGATCAAAGGGGCTCTGATGGACGCCCGGCAATCATAGGAAGAGGCCAAGTGGAGGCCAGCACACACACACACACACACACACACACACACACACACACACACACACACACACACACACACACACACACACACACACACACACACACACACACACACACACACACGTGTGTGTGACAGGTACACAAACCCAGGTACACATACATACAACACAGACACCAATAGGTGACACGACACACCAGGTCAAACACACCCAGGTACACAAAACACAGCTACACACATACAGACCGCAGGTTCACACACACACACACACACACACACCACACAACACCACACACACACACACACACACACGGACACACACACACACACACACACCACACACACACACACACACACACAGGCACCACAACCACAGAGGTACAGACACATACACTGTCACATACACACACACACTGGTCTAAACACACACACACTACACCACGACAGGCATCTACACACTAAGTACAAAAACACATTCACACACACACACACACACACACCACACACACACAACTCACTGAACATTCATACACACACACACCAATAGACATACACACACACACCAATAGGTACAGAAACACACAGGTACACACACCCAGGTACACAAACACAGCTACACACATACAAACCCAGGTTCACACAAACACACACACACACACACACACACACACACACACACACACACACACACACACACACACACACACACACACACACACACACACACACACACACACACACACACACACAGGTACAGACCCAGGCACACATACTCGGCGGCACATACACTGAGGTGCACACACACACCAAATGGGATTTAAGAGAAAAGTGTCCTATTCACACGTTGTAATTACACTCCTCTGCACATCTTTCTGCCTGCCTGCACAGAAGCCGGGGTGCCGAGCTCCAGCAAGGCAATTCTCCCTCTGAGCCACGCTCAAGACAGACGGCTCTTTGCTCCATTGTGGATCCGGGGATGTAAGAGGCAATAGAATTAGGCGTGGGCAGCAGAACAGGGTGGGGTCCGGGTTGGGGTAATCAAGGCTAGTTTAGCCTTTGTTGCCCCCTCCGCCGCTGAATCGTTTGACCCCAGACCTCCAGACGCCCGGCGGTATATAAGCTGCCTGAAGTTGAGAAATTAGTTGTATTACCAGTGCTCTCTGAATCGATAGCAGCACAACAGCATCAGAACGCACAAGCAGAAAAGGTGAGGGAAACTTCAGGGTACAAAAAAAGAAAATCCATATCTTATAAATACATTTGTGGGGGGGCTTTCGTTTTTTTTTTTTGCTATCAGCACTCGGCTAATTTTACTTTTTAGTCTTTGAAGTCATTGATTTCAATCTGAGAAACAGAAGTGTATTTTCGTCTGAAAACCGATGGAATCTCTTTTTCATTACATTTAGACTTAAAAAAAACAAACCTGATTCCACTCATTGCCGTTGCAGGACAGCGGCTGACTGACACGCAAGCTCGTCACCGTGAATCTGAAGAATCACTCACCGGCCAAAGGCCATTTCCCCTCTGTGAACGTTTGGTGCTTAACAGGTTTCCCTGGAGTCCGGCAGAACTGATCACTTTGATCGCAAATAGCTCGGAGGATTCGGAAAAAGAAGGCTATTCCACATGTACTTCCTTCCTCCTATAGGGAACCTTGGAGCTAGAGAGACACGTAGAGACACAGGGGGGCGGTGGGGGGGGGGGTGCCATGGGGGTGAGAGGCTGGGTCGTCCCTGGTAAGTGGTCCGGGGGGAATAACCTGGGATCAGTGAAGGATAGAGGGATGAGCGGGACTTGGACCGGCTGCAGCGCGAGGTAGGGAACTCAAGGAAAGGAACCCTGAAGAAACCTGAGACTCTAAATCCGAGAGGTTGATCCGTGTCCTCACTGGGCTAAGTCTCCTGGCTGGCCCTGGTCCCTAAGCACGAGGCTCTGGGAAGAGTGGTACGAGAGAAGGGTTACATTCTTCAGCGCTACGGAGGTATGCAGTGCGTCTCTGCACCGCTCATTTACTGAAGGGTTCAGATATTGGTGGTTTTGCACGTTAACGTTTGAAGTGTGGTTTGGCCGCGCTGCACGGCACACAGTAATCTGGGAGAATCTTTTGGATGAAGCAGTGATTTCAGGTCAGTATCACATGAAAGCTCCTAAGTGATCCGGAGGAGGAGCTGACTTCAATCGTTCCTCCAGGCTGTGACCCCCTCCCCAACTCTCCTGCACCACCAACACCATCAACACCACCCCCATATCCTCCTCTAACACCACCACCACCACCATGACACCCCCATCTTCTCGTCCACCACCGGCCCCTCCAACCCAGCCCATTTCCTCAACCACAACCCACCACCACCAACACCTCCTCCACCACCACAACCACCACCACCACTACGACTACCATCAAATCCCCATCTCCTCCTCCAGCACCATCTCCTTCACCACCACCACCACCACCACCTCCTCCTCCTCCCCCTCCTCCTCCTCCTCCCTCCTCCTCCTCCTCCCTCCCTCCTCCTCCTCCTCCTCTCACCCCCACTACCTCCCTCCCTCCTCTCCTCCTCCTCGTCCTCCTCCTCCCCCTCCACCACCACCTCTCCTCCCCCTCCATCCTCCTCCTCCTACTCCCTCCTCCTTCTCCTCCTCCTCCTCCTCCTCCTCCTCCTCTCTCCTTCCTTCACCACACTACCTACCTCCTCCCCCTCCTCCTCCTCCCTCCTCCCCTCCCCTCCACCTCCTCTACTACCCTCCTCCTCTCCTCCTCCTCCTCCCTCCTCCTCCTCCTCCTCCTCCACCTCCTCCACCTCCACCCCACCCCAGCGGCAGCTCACCCTGACGGTGATGGTGAATCCCGCTGAGTAGAGCGGGTTCTCTCGGTCCAGCTGGCCGTTGACAGTCAGCGAGCCACTGATGTAGTCCAGGGCGAACATGCTGTTGGTGTTTCCTGGGTGGAGGGGAACACATATGGAGCAGGTGGGGGGAGGGAGACAGAGAGAAAGATTTACTTTTTGATGCATTGTATTTATATTTTGACCAGAAATACCTTAATAGGTTTAGGGTGAGGGTTTACCCTAACGTTATTATGGTATATATAATGCCATATAATAATGCTCATGACTGCATTCACCTACATTGATTAATGGTTACTCAACTTAGTTAATTGTTAGTTACATAGAGAGAGAGAAAGAGATAGAGAGACAGAGACAGATAGAGAGAGAGAGAGAGAGAGAGAGAGAGAGAGAGAGAGAGAGAGAGAGAGAGAGAGAGAGAGAGAGAGAGAGAGAGAGAGAGAGAGAGAGAGAGAGAGAGAGAGAGAGAGAGAGAGAGAGAGAGAGAGAGAGAGAGCAAGAGCAAGAGCAAGAGCGAGAGCAAGAGCGAGAGCGAGAGCGAGAGGGAGATTCTCCTCGATACAGACAGACGGACAGATATAGACAGACAAGAGTGTCAAGACAAAAAGTTGCAACAAAGAACACTGGAGATAAAAGTCTGCTGGCCACATGAATAATGGAACGGGGTGGTGGATTACACCAGACCGGAGGCCTGGAGACACACTGTGTAATGTGTGGGTGTCAGGGTATGACAGAGTGACAGGGTGTACACTAACTCTCCAGCCACCCCTTTACACCAGCCTCCCCCTTGGTCACTAGTGTACCTTCCCACACTGTGAGCCCTTCTACACAACCATAAGAAAAATTAAATTAGCAAATATGAGTTTTTAAAGTTTAGAGTTTGAGAGGACCGAAACATCCCCGGGTAAACTATTAAATATGCCTTTTAATCTCCAATTAACAACACAAAGTTAGCGTTCATTCTTCGAGTTGCTCTTTACAAGTGTGTTGTATAAAGGAGTTAGAGAACAATCGGAGTAAAACAAGCCCATTAATGCTGTCCTGGCCCTCAATGAGGTTTGCAGGCTGCTGCTAATAATCCTGTGATACATTCAGAGGGGCGGTAAGTAACGACACAAACCACAGGGAACGCAGCCATGTTGATACTCACTAATGTTAATACTCTGTCTTGTTATTTAATCAGCCAAGCTTTTCTCCTGCCATTCTCTCACTTGTCAAATTCAGGGAAATATTAAGCAGCCCTCCGTCTCTCTCTCTCTCTCTCTCTCTCTCTCTCTCTCTCTCTCTCTCTCTCTCTCTCCCTCTCTCTCTCACTTCTCTATCTCTCTGCTATCTTAATCAGCTCTCTCTCTCTCTCTCTCCCTTTCCCTTGCTTCAATGTCATCAACGCCTGTCTCTGTTGTTCCAAATCAAACGTGGCAACTCATTTCCACTGCAAACACACACGCACACAGGCACACATACAAAGACACACACCCAGACATGCACACACGTACGTACGTTTCCATGTACGTACGACACACACACACACACACAAAGACACACACGCATACACTCACACACATAAACACATTACACACAAAGGCACGCACGCACACATACGCAGACGCAGACGCACCCACACACGCAAGGATGCACACAGACATACACTCACACTCACTCATGAACGTACACACGCACAGACACAAACACACACAAAGCCACACACACACACACACACACACACACACACACACACACACACACACACACACACACACACACACACACACACACACACACACACACACACACACACACACACACACACACAGACACCCCCACCGTGGTGAGAGCATGCCCTGCGGTCAGAGGAAGCCCTTCTCTCGTGCAGCGTCGGCGCGGTGAGAAAATTCTGCGCTCACATGATGTTATCGCCGCAAACACCTTTCAGCGGGAGGCTAACAACAGAGTGGAGGCAGGGCCGGATGAGAGGGCCACTTAAACAGGGAAGACTCCCGACGCCTGATTCAATTACCCCTCAGTCGTTCCCGCGGCTCTTAACAGCTGTCAGCATGGCGTCGGGCCCGCACGCCACCATATGGAACGGGTGGAAGTCCTTTTACAAAGCAGCGGGACCAGGCTATGTGCATGCTCAGCAGAAAGTATTAAATATAAATATGTCCATATATATATATATATATATATATATATATATATATATATATATATATATATATATATATATATATATATATATATATATATATATATATATATATATAAACCAGTATACAATATATGTATTTGTTGAAATGAATCGTATATTCAGCTCTATGTCCAGAGATGGATTGATACTCCCCAGTTTCGGCCATCAATTCTTTATTTTATATACAGTATATATATGATATATATGTTCACTGTCAACGCCACAAACACGGCCCTGAGCCGCAGTCCAGCTCACGCAGTCCGAACCGGGACCGAGGAGTCCATTGCAGTGAGATAGGGTGAGGAAGGGGAGAAGGGAGGCGGGGGGGGGACGGACGGACGGACGATGGTGCGTTTACACTGCAAAATGGCCCGGGATCAACAGATTAACCCGTGCCCACGCTCTCTACTGCCTAATCTCTGATCTTTTATTGCCCAGTAGCCGGCTGTACAGTAGGGGGGAGAATGAGGAGCCGAGCCCGGAGAGAGAGAGAGCAATGCCCTTGGGTAATTAGTCTGGATCGAGGCCAGAGGTGGGAGATAGAGAGTACGAGGCAGGAGAGGAGAGACTCCGCGGCTTATATCCAGCTTCATGGTTGGCAGGTCGAGGAAACGGGCGACAGCGTGTGTCTGGGAATACCGAGCAGGGTTTTTCTGTGTTTACCGGATGTCCGACACTCTGGGAAACATGTGGCAGCGAGGGGAAACATGGGAGACCGCTGCACGCGTCCGATCAATAGCAGCTCACGTTGGTCTGTTGACAGCTGCAAGATTGTTTCCTGTTCAGGAAACAGGGGGAAGGAAAACCTTCACTTTAAAAGAAAAAAAGAAAAAAAGAAATAATACTTGTAGCGCTGAGGTTGTCATCAGCGCAGTAATCCAGAGGAACCTCAGCGGTCGGGGTGGATCGGGGGTATTGGGAGTTATTAACCTCAGGGTTCAGCCATGTTGTCGCCTCCCATTCAGATGGTGAATAAGGAGGCTCTTGCACTTTTGCACTTTCTATTGGGTGTGAAGGGGGCGGTGGAATATAGGCTGCGCCCACCATATTAGAGCCCACTCGGGGACGACTTCATGCCTTCAAATGAGCTGTCAGATGATGTGGCCTGGCCAGAATGCTAATCTAATCCGACACACTCATCGCATCTGCATGCCTGGCACCTGGCCTGGAAACCAGAGGCAGCGGGGGGAAATGTGTAAAGACAAATCCATATATCTCACTCTCTCGTCACACACAAATACACACACAAGCGCACACATGTGCACAAGCACTCAGACATACAAGCACTGTACACACATTTGCACAAGCGTACACACACACACATGCACACGCACACACACACACACACGCACACACACACACGCACACGCACACACATACACACACAGACACACAGGCACAAGCTCAAACACACACGCACACAAAAACACACACGCGCACAAGCGTAAAGACATACGCACACACACACACACACACATGCACATGCACAAGTGCACACATGCACACACACAAACACACACAAACACATGCACACATAGTTAAATGCATGACATATGACGTTTTTAACTGACGCTCTCTGAACCAGCGGCTGGCTACGGCCGCAGTGTCTGCAGCGTCAGGGAAACCAAACGCTTTGATTCATCGCTTCAGGGCCCGTGGATGAGGCCCCGGGCCCCCGGCCCCTCAGTTTGCAGGGGCCCGGGAGACAGGCTAAACAGATAGAGAGTGACATCAGGGGCCCATTGAGGGGAAATATATTTCTAATCTAATTGCTGATAGAGAACGGTCTCCTGCCGCTACACTGTGATTAGAGCCCCGGGGGGGGAGAGCTGTGACACACACCCCCGCCCGCCCACATGCACACACGCATACACACGCAGACATACACACACACCCCCCCGCTCGCCCGCACGCACACGCACACACACGCAGGCGCACACACGGAGACATACACACACAACCCCGCCCTGCGCGCTTGCACACGCAGAAACAGACCTTCCATACACGCGCACACGTACACACAAAGACACATTAGTAGACGCATACAGATACACACGCAAACACACATGTAGTCCCACACACAGACACGCAAGAAGGCACACGTGCAGACACACACTCACACACCTTACACAAAACACACGCACATGCTTGTCGGAGTGTGTGTTTGAGTGCCAGGCATACGCAGACACACACTAGCAGCCACACCCACAGACACACATGTAGACACACACTAGCACACGCACACACACACACACACACACACACACACACACACACACACACACACACAGCAGCACACACACACACAGCACACACACACACACACACACACACACACACACACACACACACACACACACACACACACACACACACACAAGCATATACACCTTAATTATGCGGGACTCTAGACGATTGGTCCAGCCCCTGCATTACTGACAGAAGTGGACTGGAAAATGAGAAAACTGTTTTGATGACTAGAGGAAATGCGAGCGGCTCGCATACACATTCATGGAGATGCACGGGCATACTCTCACACGCACGCACACCATTCGGCCATTACCATCCCGCTATAGCATATATGAAATAAGTGTAATTACATAGTCTTGGGTAACAAGACAGCAGCCCTCTAAATTAAAAGTGCCAATAGATGTATTATTCTGAATAAAAGGTACGAAGCATAATGACTTTTGTTCATAATGTAATTCCCCATTCCTATTCATAGCCGTGTTTGAATCGGTTAGTGATGAAGAAGGATGAAATGGTTATCGCCGACGTACGTTAGAGTCTGCTTTGGCATTCTTCTGACCGCTTGCAGAGAGCTGCCGAAGGAAAGCACGTCACAGAGAGAGAGTGGGCAAGGAAAGGATATGAGGGCAAGAGCTGAGTCAAAAGAGAGCTCAGGGTTGGACAGCGGAATAGAGATGAGTGTGTTGTGCTTGTTTGGATGAGTGTGTGTTGTTCTTGTTCGGATGAGGGTGTGTTGTTCTTGTTCGGATGAGTGTGTGTTGTTCTTGTTCGGATGAGGGTGTGTTGTGCTTCTTTGGGAGGTAGTTCAGCGAGAACAGGGAGGAGAAGGTGTACTGTGCACCTCAATCAAGTTGCAGCGCACACGGATCGACTATCTTGATCCGTGACTCCCTCTCTCTCATTCCTTCTCTCTCTCTCTGTGTCTCTCCCTCTCAATCAATCTATCTTTCCCTTACTCTCTCTTTCTCTTCCTACCTCTCTCTATATCTCCCTCTCCTTCTCTTTCCCGCCCTCTATCTCACCCTCTCTTCCCCTCTCCTTCTCTCTTCCTCTCTCTCCTTCTCCCTCTCTCTGTTCCCCTTGCTGCCGTGAGCTTTTAGGATGTCTGAACCAAAGTTGTCTCGTGTGGGATCTCTCTCTCTCTCTCTCTCTCTCTCTCTCTCTCTCTCTCTCTCTCTCTCTCTCTCTCTCTCTCTCTCTTCTCTCTCTCTCTCCTCTCTCTCTCTCTCTCTCTCTCTCTCTCTCTCTCCTCTCTCTCTCTCTCTCTCTCTCTCTCTCTGTTCCTCTCGCGGCCTTGAGCTTTTAGGACGTCTGAACCAAAGTTATCCCAAGTGTGATCTCTCTCTCCTCTTCTCTCTTACTCCTCTCCGGCTCTCTTTCTTCCTCTTCCCTCTCTCTCTATCCCTCTCTCTCCCTCCCTCTCTCACAGCTCCCTCTCTCACCCTCCCTCTCTCCCTCCCGCACTCTCCCTCACTTTCTCCCATGAGCTTTTAAGACGTCCGAGCCCAAGTTGTCCCGAGTGCGATCACCATGACTAAGCTCATGGCAACTGTTTCCCTCCAGTTTTCTGACAACGCTGTGGGGGTGCTGGAACGCTCTCAGTGATGAGCGGTGGCGCACGGCCACTTCCCGGGAAAAAGTCTCGGGGCGAAGCTTTTCGTGCGCTATGCTAAATGTACACAAATTAGTGTCACTTTTGGGGGGATTACGCCCACCAGCCGGTGATGAGGGTGAGCTTTTAGATATTGTCCTCAAAAGTGTGGCGCCACCGCCACGGTTTTGTGTCACACAGAGACGCGTTAGCGCACGCATGCGGGTGCACACGTGCGCTTCACGGCACCTGCGACTGGAGTGATTGTGTCCGTCTGTGTGCGTCTGGCTGACAGTTAGTGTGTGTGTGTGTGTGTGTTTTGTGCGTGTTTGGGGCTGCAGTGATCAGCGATAATGCACCTCCCCCAGAGTGTCATCTGGAGACGAGCTGAATTTCATGAATATGGAATTAACCACTTTTTAATAAAAGTTTTCTCTGGGATCTTGAAGGGCAAATATCTGAATTCAAAGTGAGGCTCTTGTTCGCCGTTCAATAACTAGATATCATGTAGAAATAACTTTCAAATATCACGTACGAGGAATAACTTCCAAATATCACTTACAAGGAATAACTTCCCTAATATCAAGAACCAAGAGAAACCACCAAATATCAATTACCAAGAATAACTTCCAAATAACAAGACAGACTACCATATACAAAGGACCCAGAAAGCATCAGATAACCAAGACAAAAAACCAAATACTAAAGAACCAAAGATATGTACCAGGACTGAATGCCAATGCCAAGAATAAATATCATATCTCTCCGTTCTGCAGTCCACTGCAAAAATAATAGTGCCGTAGTGTTCCCTGCCACACAACAGTGACCCAGATGATACACGTGGACCAAACGAGTCACCCTGCATTGAGACATCTCAAGGCATTGTCACACAGGTCACAGAAAAACTCTTGCTCCACACCCACCAGCTCTCAGGGTATATAATCAAACTCTGAGCAATCGACTGATCTGTCGGCTCAAGGTGTCAACTGTTCGCTTCACATTGAGGTGCTCTCGTGTTGAGTGAGTGTGTGTGGATGCCCTACAGTATCCCTCTCTCCCCCCTCTCTCTACCTCCCTCTCTCTTACTGTCTGTATTGTGGATTGGATTTACTCCGTCTTCCCTTACTTGTTGGGTCTTACTCTTGACACACAGACAAACAATTCAGATTTCCATGCAACTACAAGTGGCAAGAAAATGTTGTTTAGAAGTTGCAGCACTCTAAAGAAAAATAGGAGGTAGAAATGACATGAATAAATGAGAATAATATGGAAAATGAATGAGTTTCGGTTGTAAAATTATCCAAAGGAATAATGCTTTGATGCAGAAAAGCAGTCGCACCCTATTCCCGAGATATAAAAACTATCGTGAAGCAGTCTTTTCATTATCTATACAGAAGTGAAACGTAAATTAACTCCAGCAGTGTACCATAGCGGGAACACTAGTAAACACGGGAGAGACAGTCAAACGACACAGTGTCCGGTTGAGTCATGCATGGCAGTGTTATCCGACGGGACAAAGAGGATCGAGCCACTCGTGCACATTATCGAGATTCCTGCACAGATTACAGGTGAAGGTGTGTGTGCGTGTGTGTGTGTGTGTGTGTGTGTGTGTGTGTGTGTGTGTGTGTGTGTGTGTGTGTGTGTGTGTGTGTGTGGGTGTGTGTGTGTGTGTGTGTTTGTGTGTTCAGGGGATGAGCCTCAGACTGACTTATTTGAAAAGAGCCCAGAGAGAGCCCTGGCTTTCACTGGGACACTCTGCCAAGAGAATAAAAGCTATAAGCCTCGCCCGTATCACAGCCGGCCGCTGCAGATACAGGGCAGTCGCCTACCGGGGAATGAGAGGGAGCAACGCGAAGGGGCCACACACAGCGATAGAGATACGTGCGGAGATGGCATGGTGAGGCGTGCCGATGTATATGTGTGTGTGTGTGTGTGTGTGTGTGTGTGTGTGTGTGTGTGTGTGTGTGTGTGTGTGTGTGTGTGTCTGCCTGTCTGCGGGTAAGAGGGAGGTTATAATCTCCTTTTCCTACTTATCGGTGTGCTCATGCGGGACATGTTTTGGCCGGCATCACGTCTGACCTGTGTGTTGGGGAGGATAGCGGGACAAGGCCCACTCGTCCCTCACAGAACCACTCGTCCGGACCGGGGTGGGGGTGTGGTGTGCGTGCGCGCACGCGTGCATGCGCGCGTGCGTTCGTGCGTCCGTGCGTGCCTGCGTGCCTGCGTCTGGCATGCGTCCGTGCGTGCGTTCATGCTGGCCGCAGAACCCTGCCCTGGTCTGGAGGCTTGGTGGTCAGGCTGGTACCATGTGGTCCACCCTCTGGGGGTCAGAGGGGGTCGATGTGATTCAGGACTGGGTCGGACCACTGAGAGATGCAGCCTCTCTAACGCCCTCCCCAGCAGCCTGGGGACAGGACTTATGTTTTTCTCTCCCTCCCAGGAAGAGGGAGGTAAATGAAAGCTATCATGGGCTCTTATCGCCTCCCTCTACTATTCTGCTTAGCCTGGTGCAAATTCAAAACAGGATCTGCTTCCACACACGGCGGCAATGTTTGGGGGGGGGGGGGGGGTCTTGAGAGGGATGGAGAGGAGGGACGTTTGGGTGGATGCAAGGTGGTGGTGGTGGTGGTGGGGGTTGGGGTAAGGATGGGATAAGTTGTGCATGTCGGTGTGTGCGTGCGTGTCTCACGATCACAGATAGCATACAAGGCAAAACAGAGATGAACAAGACGAATGGGAAAAACAGCTTGGCCCAGATCCTGACGCTCTGATGTCTTGTTGCAGGACAGCCCTTTACATAAAGACTCTCCCACTGTCGTTAAAACACAGCACACAACAGACCCCGGACACGGACACGTCTACTGCTAACAGAGGGCTTGTAATGGATACAATGCACACAACAGTCCATATCTATGGTCACATTCTAAAAGCCCTGTTTGAAAGTGATTGGGCAATGTGAAGACTTTATGGAGGATATTTTTGACTTGCAAATTACTGTGTAATTTTATTCCAGTCATCAAGATAATGCCTGTGTCGCTCGTGTTGGAATAAGACGCACAGTTGGATGTTTGCCCTCTATATCTCCAAACCGTCATTAGCACAGATGTTTTCAGAGCCAATGTCTTCAGAACCAAATATTGTGGAGGAAGTATTGAGGAACTCTAACTTTCTTTCTTTCTCTCTGCCCCTTGCTGTTGCTGCTGTTCTTATACACACACACACACGCGCGCGCATGCGCACACGGACACAAAGATAAACACACACGCATGTACGCACGCACCTATGTACGCACGCACACACACAGACAAACACAAAAAAACAGTAACAAAGACACGCACGCACAAATAAATCACTAACAAAGTCACACACACACACACACACACACACACACACACACACACACACACACACACACACACACACACACACACACACACACACACACACACACACACACACACAAAGACACACTAACAAAGACACACACACACAAACAAACATTTACAGTGATATCGCTGATGGAAAAAAATAGAACTGCTGAGGTCATTTTATATTCATGATTGCGACCAGAGCCATAGCAACTGATGCAACAGCAGTGAGCAGGCAGATATTTGATTCCCTAGTATAGCGCTGCTCAAGTATTAACTATATACCTGGACAGACGGTCCTCTGCTCACCTGCCTATCTTCCTAATGGACCAATGGTCATCCCATAGCCTCGGGCCTGTTCTCCTCTTTAATTGAATTGTTAGTGTGCACATCGGACCTTCTTGAATAGACTTTACTTGGCATAATACTACCAACAGTACATATACCGTATTTGTATGGTACTTTTGTTTGTAAATGTCCATGGAAATTAAATTAATGTAACTACAATCCGCATTTTATCACTGAGATATGCAAATGTGACCGGATCTTTGAGATGATTTACAGTGAGTTTTTAATCATTTTGGAGCTGTTCCCTGAGGGGATGATTGCCTTTAGGGCTTTAAAAGATGTACATCATAAAACCAATAAACGCCTTTGAACCACTTTCCCCAGCTTACCAAGACACAAACACACAGCTTTGGCTGCTAGATGTGTAGGTAGGGAGAGCCGGGTCGATTGAAACACGGGACGATTCAAACACAGCGATTTTCTCGAAAACCACGTGAGGCTTTCACGTCAAATTTCGTCACTACGTTCAGCACGCAAGACTGACCAATCCTGGGGAATTTCGTGTAATGACGACGTCCCACCGTTCAAATGTTATCCCGCAAACCTGTTTTCGAGAGCGTTAAGTAAAATCCTTCCTGCGGTAGTTTTTTTGTAATAAATAGTTGTGTTTTTTGTTTCATGCCATAATAATATGACTATACAACATATGAATTAGTAAACCTTAAACCTGTGCTAAAGTGTGCAATGTCAGAGTTTTGAAGTTTAGAGGTGTCAGTAGTCGCTGTCGGGACAATTGAAACACTTCAAACGTAAGTTCAAACGTAACCGGTGTCATGTTATCCGGTTGATCTGGTTG
Source organism: Melanogrammus aeglefinus (assembly GCA_900291075.1). Taxonomy (NCBI): domain Eukaryota; kingdom Metazoa; phylum Chordata; class Actinopteri; order Gadiformes; family Gadidae; genus Melanogrammus; species Melanogrammus aeglefinus. The sequence goes on along the minus strand of OLKM01000555.1, from coordinate 260,798 downwards.
TTTTTGTTTAAAATAAAGAAAAGGATGTTCAACTGTGTATCATGACTTAGGACAGCGAAATAAGTAAATTTAATGCAAATGTAGTCGGTCAAAAGAAGAAAGGTGAGTTTTAATCGAAATGTGCATCTTGACAATTGCGCACAATTACGCATGTGCCAAAAATATATTTTGACCTATTTATATTATGCAGAATTATGTGAAATTTTAGCAATGATGAGTACCCTAGTATATTGTCCGGTATGTTGCATAAAAACAAGAGTAATGTAGTGCCGGAGGAAAAGGAGGACGTAGGCAACTTAACTATAACTGTTTATTCCAATAAAGCAGAACAGAACGATCAGTCAGTGCATGGTTCGTACTCTAGTGCCACACTCTAAAGCGTCCCTCATGTGCAACACTCTCAAGCGTCCCCCTAGCCCCGTGACTCAGGTTCCCTCCCACTCGATCCGTAAGAGGGGAACACGAACCTACAATGTAGTCACTACAGTAAGGTCAATAGTTTCTTTGTAAAATATGCTGTTTCATTCGTCCCGCATGTGTGTTTCAAACGTCCCGACTCCGGGGGGGCGTTTGAAACAAATGTCAACTTACGTTCAAAGTTTAAAAACAGCTCGATTATCCAACATATGTATTAAATTACAGTTGTAACCAAGAGAACACACATGTGAGTCGTTGATCACATGTTAAAATTATTTGTATACGAAACGTCATCTTTGAAAAAGACGTTTAACTGAAAAGTGTTTCAATCGACCCGGCTCTCCCTACTGTAAGTGTCGGAAGCTAAAAGCAAGTTAGCCTCCAGCTTTTAGATGTATTGCGTGCAGAGGGGCATGCCAGTGGCTAAATCTGTTTTTAAGAGGCCCTCATAGGGAAGCGATGTTGATCGGACAAGCTCAACAGTTGATCGGAAATCTCCATAAAATAAACTTTCTTAATAGTAAAACCAAACGATTAAAGCAATTCATCAGAGGCCTACACAAAACTCGCCCCATTGAGAAAGAGCGAGCCTTTCCCTTTTGAAGCCGAGCTTGTTTTGAGGCAGAGCGTCCGCGTGTCACGGCTAAGAGGGGCCGGAATGGTCCTTTCTCCTTGGGAAGGGGCCAGCCAACAGTAAGACGATAATGCGAAGAGATGAGCCATCGGATGCTGATGAGAGCGGCGGGACACAACGACGCAACAACACAACGGCAACACAACAGCAGCCACATGATCAGCGGCTCGGCGCTATCTCCCGCTCGCATCGCCATCGCCGCAGCCCGCGTCCCTTCCCATTGGACGAGGCGACGGCGGCGATCCCCATCTCGAGTCGCTTCCGTCATTAGCATAAATCTTCAGCGCAATTAAAACCTCGTTTATCGTTAATTACCGAGCTAATGAGACGAGTCCCGCAGGACTGAGTCGCGCCCTCTGAGGACACCGTGGAGGAGGGTCGGCCGAGCGGCGCGGCTGCCAAAAACAAGCGCGCCCCCGCGAAAGTACACAGCCAGGCGTGCGCATGGATGTGTGCACACAGACATACACACAGATGTGCACATAGACGGGCACAGAGACATGCATATAGATGTGCACAAAGACATGAACACAAACGCACTGGCTCACATCCAAAAAATTAACATTAACGACAGGACAAGCACACGCACACACACGTGCACACGCACACACACACACACACACACACACACACACACACACACACACACACACACACACACACACACACACACACACACACACTCGCACGCACACGCACCAAAAGCCTTTAACCCACGTTCTGTGTCTCCAACCTTCTTTGCCTGGCACCACATCATCCTTCACATTTCATTATCCATCAGACTTATAACGATTTTATCAGGCCTACAGACTCCATCTCCATAACAGCTTAGCACGCCGCCATAACTCTTGATTTCACCATGACTGAGGGTGTGACGCACCACCTAATTAATGAGTTTTTAATGCTCCTCTCCTCTGGAGGTTAGCACTTCCACTTTGGCAACAAACACAACAAACAGGCCGTGTTGCTGCGTGAGCTCTGAGCGGGCCATACCAAGTCATGTGGTGGGTTAAGGGTTTGCCCTGAGCGGGCCGTACCATCTCATGTGGTGGGTGTGCCCTAAGCAGGCTGTACCAAGGTGTCTGGCGTTGTGACGTAGCGGAGGGTAGAGCTGATCGACGGAACAAGCACTACATATTATTAGGGATATACGTTTAATACACAGTGTATGGGGAAGGTCATGTTTACACACAGACATGACCTCTGCCTCCGCACGTGCACGCGCACCCACACACGCACACACACAGACCGACAGAAAGACCCACAGACCCACAGACAGACAGACGCACACAGAGACACACACACACACACACCCAAATCCACCCCCCCACACACACACACACACCCACCAATAGTACTCTTTAAACTTCAGACGTTCACGTAGACCCGTAGCAGCACCCACAATAGCAAGTATCCCCGGTCACACACACACACAAAACTTGAACGCCCCCTTTGCACCGGAGCACCGTCGAGATCCAACCCTCCCCACGCAGAGCGGCTGGTCTGTCGGGGGTGGGCTGCATTCCAACACAGAGCACCGAGGCGAGGCAGTGACTCAGCAGATGGTTGGAGAAAGGAACATCTCTATCACTCAGGTGACCCTGCGGCGCGACAGGCTTATCGCAGCCCGTCAGGCCCTATCGGAGAGAGGGAGCCGCTCGGAGCCCGGGGGCAGCGCTCTCCCGCCGGGCCCGGCCATCTTGGGCTCCGCAGGGGCCCGCAGGAGCCCGCAGGAGCCTTTAAAGGTGCCTGGCACTGGAAGAGAGCTGAGCTGCCTGAGCTGAGCCTGGTGTTTTTTGTTCTGTGAGGCGGCCCCAGCTCGCTGCACAGATCATGGTCTTGAGCCAGACGGCAGCCTCTCTGGAGGAGCCGTCGTTCATTGGACGAACCGAGAAACTGCTGATTGTGGTGAAACAATATCAAAATGGCGTCACAGGGATGCTATGGGTTTTTTTTACCGTAATGTACTGGTGTCATGAGGTGGGGTGGGGGAGGTGTGCTTTGGAGACTGGAGAACCAGACACACAGCAGCTCCTATCTTCAAGACTTTTATATTGAAGAAAGCGAACAAACACAAACCAGGGGAATATATATTTGTTCACAGGTTTCCTGGGCCAACTGGCTGGTTTGTTGTCCTGCTCTGTAATAGAAAAATATAGAATATACCACTCACTATGTACTTTTTACAATCAATATCAACACAGAGATTGCAAAAGTTTGATCTCGTGAGACTTCTATATGCATTTAAATTTCATCTGGGAATTGTTGTAGATGAAAGTGTTTTTTGTCATCTATTCACCGATCAAATACAGAAACTCTACCGAGCTCAATACAAACTCAAACACCAAACGTCGGCTGCCACCATAAACAAAACACATCATATTTACCTTATTTTCCTTGTTGGGACTGAAGTATTTACATATATAATTATTTCCACCGCCACCATTGTGGAGGTCAAGAACACAGTGATAAGCAGACAAACAAAACACCCCAACTTTCAGTGAATACGTATGTCCTGCTCTGACAACCTCTTCCCTATCAAAGAGTCTAGACTCTAGAGCCTAAAGTCGAGACTCTCGACTAGACTCTAAACTCCTCATAGGAGTCTAGGAGTCATAGTCATAGGAAAGAGGCTTGTCTAGACTCAAGACTCCTCATGATAGGGCAGAGTTTGGGAAGAGGACTCTAAAGTCTAGACTCTAGAGTCTAAAGTGTAGACTCTAGACTCTAATCTAAAGACTAGACTTTATAATAGACTCTAGACTCCTTACGATAGGGAAGAGGTTTGTCTAGATTTTAGACTCTCGAGTCCAAAGTCTCAAGGACTAAAGTCTAGACTCCTCATGGGTCAGCGTTTAGAAGAACTCCAGACTCTTAGACTCCAGACCCCTCATGATAGGGAAGAGGCTTGGAGGAGGATGGGAAGTCTAGAATCTAGGCCCCCCAGCCGTGAGTATGCCCAATAGTGACCCGTAAGGGCCCGACCTGTTGGTGATGATGAACTGCCCTGTGGAGCATGTGGTCGCCCCAGCAGCTATTGATCGCTGGTCTTCGATGAGGCTTGTCTATTATGGCTGAGGGATTATGATAAGCAGTGATTGACTCTCCTGTGCGGCGGCTGATGTCGGATTGATTATGTGCCACGGACCTGAGATGATGGTGTAGCCAATCCCACGCGGGCGTCCCAGATCCTGGTCAATGGCTCTTATCTTGCGCACCTCGTAGCCCTGCAGACACAACAACACACACACACATATAACACATTCAATAACGTGCATGAACACACACACGCATGGTCAGTAACGCGCACACAAAAACACAACGCACATGTTCAGTTATGCACAAGCAGAAAAGATACACACACACAGGCGCCTGCTCAGATACGCACGTGCGTGATCAGTAATGTGCACGCACACTCACGCACACACACACACACACACACACACACACACACACACATATGGTGAGTAACGATCACACACCCATACAAACACGCGTACACCCATACAAACACGTGCACACACACACACACACACAAACACACACACACACACACACATGGTCAATAGCATTCACACAACCAAACACACACGCGCACACCCATAAACAAACGCACACTTGGTCAGTAACGTGCACGCAAAAACACAGTCAATACCTTACTGACTGCGTGTTTGTCTGGGCAAGTTCCTGGACTCACACACACACACAAACACACAGACACACACACACACACACACACACACACACACACACACACACACACACACACACACACACACACACACACACACACACACACACACACACACAACACACAAACACACACACACACTCATACGGTTACCCACGCATGTGCAGGCAGCCACACAGGCATTATTAGCATAAACACATGAAAACACACACACAGACAGACACACTAACTCATATCCATTGCACACATACATGTTTAGGAAGGCATGTGGGCACAAACAAGCATATACACAAGTACAAACACCCACACAAACAGAAACAGCGTATAATATTGGCTGTGTAATCTTCAGTCAATGGAGAAAAAGCTAATTATACAGCCGTAGAGCATCTCCAAACGGAGTACGTTTCAGACTCTCCCTTCAGTTCCACCAAGCCAAACCATCAGTGAGACGGTCGGTGAATACACAGCTGCAACAAATGAAATAACATGACATAAAGGATGAGCAAGAATTGTTTACTACTGCTCATCCACCTTGATTTATTGATACCGTAGGAGAGCAAATATGTTTCGCCACCTTTGATGTTGCCTCGGCATTTACATTTTCGACTCAACATGCTGGTTTATGAACCAGCGGGTCAGATATATTGAAGCCATCCCCGGGGATGAAGGGACGAGGTAGAAGTATTCTATTAGAATGCAGACACCATAACACTTGAAGACGCATTTAGTGCAGAATCTGATTTACCCTCAAGCCTAGACCCTGTATCATCTATACATTCCAAAAGCCACAAAATGGTCACTTTTTTGCAAAATAATAAACTGCATCACAGCAGGGTGGTCATAAATACTCTCTCCCCCTTTTCCAGCCTCCCTCTCTCTCCCCCTATCTCCTTGTTTTGCTGTGTAGTGGGTCATTAGCTCTCCATCCGAGCAGATTTCACCTCTTATTGTTTCTAAAACTCTCCATCTGAGCCAGTGAGTCTGCATTGCGACCCAGAAGGAAAGAGGGGCAAGCGAGAGGAGTGGGGGGGAGAGAACAAGAGAGCGAAAGCGACTGAGAGAAAGCTATTTGAAAAGTCTTTGATCCATAGAGCTTCCTGAGCGCTCTCGCCTCAATCAGACATGGCTGTGATACGTCAGAAAACACCTCCTGTGCAATGGAGAACGAAATGGCAGGACCCACTACACACTTCGTAATTATCTCTCTACCCTGTCTTCTCTCTCTCTCTCTCTCTCTCTCTCTCTCTCTCTCTCTCTCTCTCTCTCTCTCTCTCTCTCTCTCTCTCTCTCTCTCCCTCTCTCTCTCCCTCTCCCCCCCCTATCTCTCTCTCTCTCTCTCTCTCTCTCTCTTCTCTCTCTTCTCTCCTCTCTCTCTCTCTCTCTCTCTCTCTCTCTCTCTCTCTCTCTCTCTCTCTCTCTCTCTCTCTTTTACCGTCTCTCGCCAAATCTCTCTGCCTCCCATTGATTCTGCAAATTGTGTTGGAGACGTGAGTATGCTTCATTTCTGCCAAAGCGTCTTCTGTCATTGACCAATTACAGCAGAATCAATTACAGGCCTTTTAGAGTGGGGGGCGACACACTGATCTATGGCAGAGATACAATCGCAGGCACACACACACGTACACACACACACATACACACACGCACACACACACACACACACACACACACAAACCTACGCACACACGTACACGCACACACGTAGACACACACACACACACACACACACACACACACACACACACACAAACCTACGCACACACGTACACGCACAAACGTTAGACGCACACAAGCACACACACACGACACACACACACAATCAACCACACACAGCTGCGACAAAACAGATAGAAACGAGAGACACACACACGCACACACACACACACACACACACATAAACCTACGCACACACGTACACGCACAAACGTTACACACACACAAGCACACACACACGCACACACACAACACACACACAAACACACACACAACCACACACAGCTGAGACAAAACAGATAGACGAGAGACACACACACGCACACACACACACACACACACACTCACACACACACACACACACACACACACACAACCACACACAGCTGCGACAAAACAGATAGAGACGAGAGAGAAGGAGGAGGGGAGGGAGATGCAAAGGGAATGCGGAGGGGAGGCCGATTAGTACGGCGCTCTAATAGGACATATTCTCAGAGTGTCCACGCAGGTGGAATTTGTTCAATCAGGTGTGCCGGAGAGACGTGGCAGCTGGTGGCAGGAGTTGTGGGGGCTGTGTGCCGAGCACACACAGCACCTCTGTGATTTCGTGCCCATTTGGAGCTCATTGGTTTGACAGACAAATTGTTTTTGTCCCGGGGAGTGGGCTGAGATGTCTGAGCAGCGGTGCCGTGATGTTCAAAGCACGAGCCGCCGAAAAAAAAAAAAT
>OLKM01000555.1:221978-239730 GCA_900291075.1 Melanogrammus aeglefinus | reverse complement strand
AAGACCGGGGTTCAAATTGTCCTGGATGTCTGGATCAGAAGGCCAGGTGTCAACCGATAGAGGCCTCCCACCTGTCCTGGTCTGATGGGTGACACACACAGCACAGGCACACCATCACACGCACCCCCGCACACACGGCACACGACACACATCATACACACACCCGCGCGTGCACGGCGTTAGTAACTGTCTATTCCCCGTGTTGCTACTGGTCCGTGGTCCGTGATAAGTGTGTTTCCATGTATGATGTGGTGTGTGTGTGTGTAGTAGGTGTGTGTGTTGAGTGAGTGAGGGATTGGTAAACCGACTGTGTTTTATACCGCGCTCAGGACACTCGACACTCAAAAGAGCGGGGGATTGACCTAGCAACTTCCGGTTACCGGCTGAGTTGCGCTACCTCCTGAGCTGCAATGCGTCGACCCCTGGGTGAGTGAATTAATGTGTTGTGAGTGAGTGTGACCGCGTGCGTCCCCTGACCGTGGCGTTGATGGTGAGCTGGGTGAGTGAATGAATGTGGTGTGCGTGAGCGTGACGTCCCCTGACTGTGGCGTTGATGGTGAGCTGGGTGAGTGAATTAATGTGGTGTGCGTGAGTGTGACCGCGTGCGTCCCCTGACCGTGGCATTGATGGTGAGCTGGTAGGCTGAGGTGGTCTCGTAGTCCAGCGTCCGGTTGACCGTGACGATGCCGCGGGCGCCGTCGATGGCGAAGAAGGGCGATGACGGCTGGAAGTAGAAGAGGACGCTGCCCCCGGTGCCCTGGTCCGGGTCGGTGGCGTTGACCATGAACACCGACGTCCCCACAGCCGTGTTCTGAAACGCAGGCGCATGCGGACGCACAGACACACAGACGAACACACACAAACAGACACACACAGACAAACACAACAAACACAGAGACACAGACACACAGACATACACAGACGCACACGGGCACAGACACACACACAGACAAACACAACCACAGACACACACACACACACACACACACATACCCACGCACAAACAAACACAACAAACACAGACAAACACAGAGACACACACACACACACACACAAGTACACACACGTACACACACAAACACACACACACACACACACACACACACACACACACACACACACACACACACACACACACACACACACACACACACACACACACACACACACACACACACAGGTTAGCAGGTATCATAAGCCACCATGAATATGATAATACACAGTATCTTCTTCATTTAACACCCCAGCCGAGGTCTCGATCCCGTCGGTAGAGCTGTACTGGCGGTGAACATGATGATATTCTTGTTACGGCTGGGCTCTGACCTTTAGGTTCAGGCGGTCATTGTAACATACCCGAGCAGACAGCGCTATTACAACAGGCCCTGTGATAAGAAACGTCGTCCAGAGGTCTGTTAGGTCAGAACACCCCCGTAGCCGCCCCCCCACCCCCAACAACCCCCCCCACCACTCCCATTATCCTTACACTCACATCAGCATCCACGACACCCATGGACTCAGACATAGCAACCGGCCGGCTGCAGATTCAACATGATAATGGGAAACCTAATTGACCCTCATTAATTACCCCTGTGTGCGAGGTATAATTAGCAGGCAGACTCTTTGTTACGGGTTGGTGTGTGTGCGTGTGTGTGTGTGTGTGTGTGTGTGTGTGTGTGTGTGTGTGTGTGTGTGTGTGTGTGTGTGTGTGTGTGTGTGTGTGTGTGTGTATTTGAGTGTCTGCGTGTGTGTTGATGTGTGTGTTTGCGTGTGTGTGGATGTGTGTGTGTGGATGTGTGTGTGTGTGTGTGTGTGTGTGTGTGTGTGTGTGTGTGTGTGTGTGTGTGTGTGTGTGTGTGTGTGTGTGTGTGTTGTGTGTGTGTGTGTGTGTGTGTGTGTGTGTGTGTGTGTGTGTGTGTGTGTGTGTGTGTGTGTGTGTGTGTGTGTGTGTGTGTGTGTGTGTGTGTATGTGTGTGTGTGTGTGTGCGTGCGTATGTGTGTGTTTGTATGTGAGTTCTGAGAACCTCTTTCATATCCAGGCAAAGTTGGAATTGTAACTGAAATACTCCAAACCGAATCAATATTGATTCGAGTCTAATCGAATCAGGGATCGAATTGGGTCCTTGTGAATCAGACTTGAATCAATTCGAGAAATAAATACCAAGCAATACCCGGCCCTAACACATCACAAGAACATCTCTCAGACACAAAATGCACACCAAGAATAACACACACCTGCACTCTTCAGTCCACGGAAAATTTAAAATAAATAAATAAACAAAAGCCTACACATCATAATAGTTACAACATGCATTATGCAGGAATAGATGGAAATGCATTAAAGAATTATATACATTTGAGTTACAATGCAGGATTCATGTATGTAACTCTAATGAGTAGTGGATTCAGTAATGATGCACATAAGTGGTTAAGGTGCATGATTGCACTGTGTATGAGACTGTGGTGTCTGTGATTTCACACATCTGAGTGTCTCTTTTCTGTGTACTGTCCCGACTTGCTGAGGGTGAGGGGGGGGAGTGTGGGGGGGGTGGGGTTGGTGAATAGGAAGAGCACCGTCACCTTGAAACTAGCACGACAACACTGACAGAAGAGCAACTGAGGTCAAACTACCGTACTCTGTTTTCCCAATACAGTTCTTTACAGCACACAACACATCAACTCTGTCAGTCCGTTTCTGGAACTCACACAGAATGTGTGCTTGTGTGTGTGTATGTGTGCGTCAGTCTGCCTGTGTGTCTGTGTGTCTATGTTTGTGTGTGTGTGTGATGATAGCATGTTTGTATGTGTGTGTATGTATGTGTGTGTGTATGTGCGCACGCGTGTGTTCGCATGTGTGTGCGTGTGGACTGTGTATGTGTGTGTGTGTGTGTGTGTGTGTGTGTGTGTGTGTGTGTGTGTGTGTGTGTGTGTGTGTGTATGCACATTCATTATGATATCGTGGCTGTGCACGTGACCTGCCTAGAGCCAACGACAGAGAGTCATATCTCTGCGCACACAGGAGACCGCATAAACAATGTCTACATCAGACACCGGCACACTCATCGCCACTGTCCCACAGACCAGGACAAATAACCATTACCCCCACAACACACACACACACACACACACACACACACACACACACCACACACACACACACACACAACACACACACACACACACACACACACACACACACAGAACATGACAGTGTAGCGGCAGATGTCCTCCATGAGGCAGCATTCTACCACGTCGATGTGTGTTAATTGGAAGGTAACCCTGTCAGAATCCAAACCCCAATCCATATCCTCACACCATTATTATACCGATCTCTACCGGTACGTCCTGGTGAGCCCTCAGCAAACCGACGTAAACATGGCCTGATTCCGGGAAACGTTGAGACATTGAGACTCTGAAACACACTCCAGGATCCCACACCAAGGGGAGGGAAGGTAGAGGCACGAGGAGGGATTAAAAAAACATGGAGAAGACGAGGGGGAGATCAATAGACAGCGGAGAATATATAGAGCTAGACAGAGAGAGAGAGAGGGCGAGAGAGAGAGAGAGAGAGAGAGAGAGAGAGAGAGAGAGAGAGAGAGAGAGAGAGAGAGAGAGAGAGAGAGAGAGAGAGAGAGAGAGAGAGAGAGAGAGAGAGAGAGAGAGAGAGAGAGAGAGAGAGAGAGAGAGAGAGAGAGAGAGAGCAAGAACGAGAGAGAGAGAGAGAGAGAGAGAGAGAGAGAGAGAGAGAGAGAGAGAGAGAGAGAGAGAGAGAGAGAGAGAGAGAGAGAGCAATAGTTACCAATAGTCATGCCAATAAAGCTTTTTTGAATTTGAATTTGAGAGAGAGAGAGAGAGAGAGAGAGAGAGAGAGAGAGAGAGAGAGAGAGAGAGAGAGAGAGAGAGAGCAATAGTTACCAATAGTCATGCCAATAAAGCTTTTTTGAATTTGAATTTGAGAGAGAGAGAGAGAGAGAGAGAGAGAGAGAGAGAGAGAAGAGAGAGAGAGAGAGAGAGAGAGAGAGAGAAGAGAGAGAGAGAGAGAGAGAGAGAGAGAGAGAGAGAGAGAGAGAGAGAGAGAGAGTAAGACAGATAAGACAGAGAGAGAGCAAAGAGGGAGAGCAATATATGAGCGGACTTGGTATCCCTGCTGTGTCTAACAGCTGTGAGCTATCTTTAATTCTCTAATTCAGAGCAGGAGTCCCTGTTCTCAGGGACACCCAGCGACTGCTGAAGTGATGGAGAACCAACTGACTGTTTGGGTTCTGCTGTTGCAGCTGCAGAACCAGGCTTACCTGGAGCAGCTCGCTCCAACCAGGGTCCAGTGTGGGGTCCTCTCAGACCCCAGCTGGGGGTACCTCAGTAAAGGCCGAGCCGCTTGAAGAGCGGTCTATAGATTCTACTCTACTTCTGTATTCTTATCCGGTGCATGCTGGAGGGATGAAGGTGGCAGGGCCTTTGGGCTGCTCTACCTGATGTAGATGTGTTAATACTCACGATCTTTCACATGCCAGTCACATACCAGTCTGGTGGTGAAGCAGCGATAGTGAGATTAGTGTGAAAGGTCAGGTTATTCTCAGGTGCAGAGGTGAAGAAGGTTATGCAAATTACATGAAAAATCTATATCTATAAATTGGCTTATCTAAGAAGGTGGAGCGGGTTGACTTGTTACCGGAAGGTTGCTAGTTCGAACCCCGGCTCCGCCTAGCTGAGTGTCGAGGTGTCCCATAGCAAGACACCTCACCCTAACTGCTCTTGACGAGCGCTGTTGCTGTGTGTGGTTGACACCGTCATTGGTGTGTGGATGAATGCATGAATGGTTGAAAGTCGTTTTGGAAAAAAACGTCTGCTAAATATAATTATCACTATTTTGTGGTATAACAAGTTGCCTTGGCTTTGAAAGCTTTTTTAACTTTGCCTTTATTTTCTATTTTAATACTAAAATGCCTTTTTAACTTTCCATTTAGCATATGTTTTCTTTTACTAATCTATTATTTTATTTTATTGTATGACAATGTTTATATGTGAAGCACTTTGAGTCTGCCTTGTGTGTGAAAAGTGCTATATAAATAAAGTTGCCTTGCCTTGAGTAACATCCACATGTGTTCCGTGGCTGTCTACAGATCAGCAGTACACCTTTCATCAAAAAAGTGCATGTTAATAATTAGGTACAGTTCATACCTCAGTTCAGACATCACGGTTCGGTACGGAGGTCGGTACAATGAAGGAAAAAGAAAAAACAAAAGTGCAGAAGGCAATTCTTCTTTTATTGTCTCAGGTTGTACCACCTAGTGTCATACAGTGTCCCCCCTGAGTGAGCTGCAACTCTCCCCATTCACCCCAGAACACGGTCAGCGCTCTACATGGACACCGCCATCGGAGCCCAAAGTCAGAACTCCCAATCGCCCCGCCATTTCCTCTCCTCCTGACTATCAGCAGTCAGGTTCCTCCCACCACACCTCCCAACGCCAGGGCCGTCGATCTACCACCGTAGCCATCCACCGGCGTTGAGCGGGAGATGTTTAAAGGGGGGTAATTTGCGTAGCGCACTGGTGGCTGCCACTGCCGAGGTCCAACTGTTCGCCACAATAGCGCTGTGATTACACCTCCGCCTTTCTACATGCGTCTCTCCTCCCCCTCGGCTTCCAGGTCGGCTCACATCTGCTCCCAGCCTGCCTCCGTCTGTCCCAGCGGGGCCTGTGATTGGCCTGGCTGCTCGCACCCTTTCAGCACCCCACCATCTCCACCCTTCCATTAACGCCTACCCACATTCCAACCCCTGTCCTCCACCCTCCACCACCCGCCCCCTTGGCATTGTTCTTTGGCCTGGGCGGGGGGGGGGGGGGGGGGGGTGAGATGGTGGAGGTGTTAAGGGCTTAGAGAAAACAATGGGAAGGGAAAGGCTGTGGATAGGTTTGGTGGAGGTGGATGGAGAAAGAACAGCAGTGACGTTCATGTCAAGATTAACATGCAAGGGTTCATGTTTTTTTTTTTCTGAAAACGAAAGCGGTTGATTAAAGTCACATAGTGGGCTTTAACAAAAGAAATCAGCACTTTCCCGTGAGGCAGAATAAGTACAAGCAAAAAATGGTGGACGGTTCTGTTTCCGTAAAGATTAATAGAAACGATGTGACTTTGAAAGTAAAGCTGAACCCTGTGAACCGTCGAAAACCTTCAATTAATCAGGGAAATTAGCTTATCAATAATTCAATGTGTTTTGAATCAAGACCAAACGTCCTTCATCGGTGGGGCTCCCAACAGTAAATTGGGGGGGAAATTATACTGAGAAGATTTATCTCGGGACACGAAAGCAAAAATATGGCTCTACAACTGAACTAATTTTCTGAGCTCAATCTGTAAAAATGTAACATTCTAACAACAACAAAAAAACTAAACGTACAGCTTAACACATGTTTGTGGCGGTGCCTTTTGATGAAAAACTAATTCGATCCTTTGTGGTATCGTGGTTTCGGGCGAGGTACGACTTGGAGAGTGCTGAATGTTCAACACGTGACACAAGGTAGACAGGCTTGCGTTCTGGAGGTGGTTCATGAAGCATCTCCCGAACACAGATTACAATCCAGTTTCGGAGGGCAGAGTGGTAAATAAGCCACGCCTACAGGTTTTCATTTAACCAGGTAAATCTCTGTCCTGGCTTGGGTGGAAATGGCAAAGAGGTCATGTTTGTAGTGTCTGACTTATCTACAAAGACATACAACCTTATACGTGGTAGTCCACTATGTGTCCACTATGATTGAATGAGGTCATCAGAAGAAAGAATAGACTACAATAATTGACATCGGTACCCACAGACCAAGAGCCATGTTGCAGAGGCTCCTTCAGCCTTTCTACCTCGTACCTCGGAACCCCCCTGGATAGAGGTGACCAATCAGGTGCAGGAGATAAATCACAGGGGGGGGGGTGTAACTGAACGGAACAGACGCGGGGAAGGGCAACGGCAGGGCATTGGTCTTGCCGCTAAATTGCAACGGATTCAATTTTCAATTATCGGCCCCGTTTTTTCTATTTCATTTTCTTATATTGTCGTTTTTTTCTTTCCCGTTCCCTGGTTCCCCCTCGGCGGCGTTCCGGCATGGCGCTCCTGACAGAAGAGGAGGAGGAAGGAGGAGGAAGGAGAGAAGCAGACGTTTAATGGTGTGAAAGGAGGTTTCCGCCCCATTGTATCGTTTTAAAGAAGTGGATTACTCTTGGTCGGGTCGTGGCGATCGATGATTGGATGGTTCAGTGGGTGTACGCTTAACGTTTGCATTCAGTGTTCAGCGCAGCACAGCGGGGGCAAAGAGGGGGGGGGGGGAGGGGGCTCTTGACCTTTGAGTCTGAGAGGTGACTCGACCGCACCCCCACAAGAGACTTCGTTTTAGATAGAGACCCGACGGACGTCATGTGCTGCTAAATATCCCAACACAAAGAGTGACCCTCTGCCTCTGGAGTCTTCATGCTGAGAGGAAGACCTTGTGGGATTTCAACTGGAAAATAAGCCAAGATGCGGTGCGCTAGTAGGTCTGATTAATTCTTGAAGGACTTCAGCAAAGTTGGGCTGAACCCATTATCACCCCGGGTAAGCTGGGAGGGACAGCGTGTACAAGTTATCTTTTCATAATGACCCCAAAAGTATGAATATTGGATTGGATTGTGTGTTGTGAACCCTGTCTCGAACACTGAACACTGTGTAGCAGGCAATTAGGCGTACAGGCCAAGGCTACAGCCCCAAATGTTTTATGGAGGGCCCTAGGCCTAAGAAATGAAACACAAATAATAATAACAAATATAACCGCAAGCGGTGATTAACGGGGTCCGAGCAAAATTAAAAGTCAAGAACAAACTAATGGAAGTTATATAAATATAACACAATCTAACAAATATAACAATTTTCATGTTTAAGGAAAGATGTTCCACTTATAAACCTGAACTGCAGCCTCATTCACATAGTCAAAATGTCTATTGATAAGCACACAACATCCAGAAAACTCAGCACACATTTCTCAAGTGAATTAAGGACTTCCTTTAAAACATACACCTGAAAAATCTTTGAAATTCTGGGGAAATTAAACATTTGTAGACAAGAACACTGGCAGAAGAAATATAAATATGACAGAGTTAATTATGAAGGAACATTTTTATAAAGAAGTTCCCCTTCACGCTATACTGTGTCGTGGCCGATTCTTGGAATCTAATGCGCCAGAATGTTGATTGCCTGATGAATTTCAGGTGCTGTTCAATGTTGTGTTTCTTAAATGAGTGGCAATGACAGAATGTCATGTTCAGCTTGTTCATAATGCTCTAATCAGGATTCAAACTCTCAACCTAAGAGCACCGGCATTATCCCGTTGAGCCACTGACATTCCTGGGATGAGGACGTGGACGTTTGGCTTTTCTATGAAATTGTGGGAAAAGTAAAAATTTTCAGAGCAAAGACCAGGGTGAAAAAGATGCATATGATTTAAGAGATTAATATGATGGAAAGAATTTTGAGTATGAAGTAAGGAGAAATAAGGCTAGTTCATAATTTTTTAAATAGCGCCACCTTTTGGTGCAGTACCACATTTGGGTTTAGGGGTAGTGGGGGTTATTGGTAGCCCTACCTGAAAATTTCAAGAGTTTTTGACTTATGGTATAGGCTGCAGTATGGCTTTTACAGAATTTGAGGAAAAAAAAACCGTTACAGAAACAGTAATAACTTGTAATAATTTACAAGTATGAGTGATGCAAAATAGTCATTCTGATCGTGCATTTAACCTGAGAGAGAGAGAGAGAGAGAGAGAGAGAGAGAGAGAGAGAGAGAGAGAGAGAGAGAGAGAGAGAGAGAGAGAGAGAGAGAGAGAGAGAGAGAGAATAGATATAGATTGATAGTTTATTGAGCCCAGGGGGAATTCAAAGGGGGTAGAGAGAAAGAGAGAGATAATAGAGAGAGAGATAATAGTAGAGAGAGATAATAGAGAGAGAGAGTAATAGAGAGAGAGATAATAGAGAGAGAGAGATAATAGAGAGAGAGAGGTAGAGAGAGAGAGAGAGAGATAGAGAGAGAGAGAGAGAGAGAGAGAGAGTAATAGAGAGAGAGAGAGAGAGAGAGAGAGAGAGAGAGAGAGAATGCACTGGTTAGAGAGCTTGTCATTGCAGTACACTGAATGAACTAAATCCGAAAATTGTGTGTGCATGTATTTCTGTCGGGGTGTGTGAGTGAACCTGTATTATTCCAATAAAATAATGTTAACACAAATAGTACAAATGCTAAACTGGCATGGAAGAATAATACCACAGAGAACAAAGAGCAGACAATCTGAGCATCTGTTCAAAAGTTGGCAAAAAAGACACCATTTTTTACTGTATCTTAGAGTGAGCAGATGGGCTTTCTGCTACAGAAACACTCGGCTGCGTTAAATCTCTCTTTGCTAAGTGTGAGATGCTTTCCGAAGGCCAAGAAAGATAACATTTGTGTACACGGTGTGCATGTGTATGTATTCAGGTACGTGAGTACCTGCATGCACTTTACTGTCATGATGCACTGCGTCACTCTAATTTTTATTTTAGGGTTGTGTTAAATGTTCCTGATTGTGTTGACTCTTTTATAATGTAAAGCATTTTGAGCTGCATTCTGTGTATGAAAGGTGCTACACAAATAAAGTTTATTATTATTAT
Organism: Melanogrammus aeglefinus; assembly: GCA_900291075.1. NCBI lineage: Eukaryota > Metazoa > Chordata > Actinopteri > Gadiformes > Gadidae > Melanogrammus > Melanogrammus aeglefinus. Next base: position 230,079 of record OLKM01000555.1, on the reverse strand, counting down.
TATTATTACTCTGCCTCAGGTCGGCTTGTTCATTGTTTTTAATTGCCGTGCTGAGGTTCATACAACATTCATGCATAGTAATCATTTCATGTTGACACGAATGTACACAGGTGTGTTTGTGCCTGTTTAGGAGTCTGTGCGTGTGTTGGGGTTTATCTGCAGAGAAGAGGGGGAGCAGGAGGAGGATAGGAGGAACAAATAGAATCTCTATCTCTACATCAGTCTGTGTTGCCGCCTGCCTGTCAATGTTCATAGCAGGTTGCCTTGTGAAGACCAGGGCTGTTTATTTAGGTTTAAGAGGTAATCAAGTCAAGCACGCCGCTGGGAGGGAGAGGAGGACAGGAGAGAGAGAGAGAGAGAGAGAGAGAGAGAGAGAGAGAGAGAGAGAGAGAGAGAGAGAGGAGAGAGAGAGAGAGAGAGAGAGAGAGAGAGAGAGAGCGAGGGAGAGAGAGGGAGAGGGGGGAGGGGGAGGAGAGAGGGGGGGGAGGAGGGCAGAGGGAGAGAGAGGAGAGAGAGAGAGAGAGAGAGAGAGAGAGAGAGAGAGAGAGAGAGAAGAGAGAGAGAGAGAGAGAGAGAGAGAGAGAGAGCAGAGCAGAGCAGAGAGAGAGCAGAGCAGAGAGAGAGAGAGCAGAGAGAGAGAGAGAGAGAGAGAGAGAGAGAGAGAGAGAGAGAAGAGAGAAAGAGAGAGAGGAGAGAGAAGAGAGAAATTAGAGGCATGGGAGCAGACAGCCATGTCTGATGGGGAATGGACCAAGGCCGGGGCGCGCTACACTTTGTTTGGTACAACAACTCTTGACTCTTGATCTTAAAAAGTGACAAATGCATGCATTTATATTTCTTCCAGACCAAAGTGGACCAAGTTCCCGTCTGTGTTCACAGCCCCTGTTGGGAACCCAAACGGGCCAGGGGTACGCTTACTGGGAGCCAGGGCTCCCAACAGCCCCCAGTGCAGAACAGGTTGAGGTTCAGGGAACATGACATGGCTTTCTGCAGCAGTCAGTCATTCTTACGGAGCTGCTGTCCTGACCCCCCCCCCCCCCCCCTCAAGATCTAGGGAATGCACACACACAAACACACACACACACACACGTGCACATACGCTTACACTCGCAAACTGATACGTAAATAACCCCATAAATACACAAACGCACACACACACATGCACACACAAACTGCTTCACACACACACGCACACACACACACACACACACACACACAAACTGCTTCACACACACACGCACACACACACACACACACACAAATGCACAGGTGTACACAAACACACAGACACACACACAGCAACGTCCTGACAGAGTGGCGGATAATGCAGAGAGAGGCGACGCCGTGACAAGCTGCGTGTGAACCGCTGGGGGTGAGGGCCAAAGGTAATCAACTACCTGACGACTGACAGTAATTACAAAATAATGGTTTGTGCAAAGTCTTCCCTCTTTCCTGGTATAGAATACAGACACCCGTTGAATATACTCTCTCTCTCTCTCCATCTTCCCTCTTTGCTAAGAGGTGCTTGTTTTTCTTTTTTCATATCAATAAATGCAAATGAGTATGGAGCTCATTATCATATAAACGGCCATTGCCTAGGGGCCAAGTCGCTCTGGCGATATTTATTCATTTAGTCATATTTTATATTCACTCTCAATAAACTTCCTACGTGTGTTGGTTCAACACGGCACTGTTTTATAGACCAGGGCCATCAGGGACCAGTTTGAGTGTTCACGTGCCATGTGTAGATGCGTAGCGTAGCGCAGTGTGCGTGCGTTTGTGTTTGTGTGCCTGAAATTAGACACATTTATGAACTCAAGCAAGCCATGTTTATTGTTCTGTATGAGGGTGTTAAAATATTACTGTGGAGAATTTGTCGACAACAATTTGAACAATATTTGATAAAAATGACCAAAATATGAAATTTAATCCTGACTCCTGCTTTGATTTGCATCAAATTAGCGGGTTTCAGTGAAAACTACACATTATGGTCAATATCCAAACAAGTCAAGGTCTCTTCTTCTGTCGCAAAAGTCTCTGATATTTCCCCGTAAATGGTAAATTGGTGTGTTGCGCTTTTCTAACCAGTGGCAACTCAAAGTGCGTTACAATATCGCATTCACCAATTCACACAAACATTCACACACCGACGGCTCGTTGGGAGCAGTAAGGGTGAGGTGTCTTGCTCAGGGACAGGTCGACATGTTAGGAGGAGCCGGGGATCGAACTAGCAACCCTCCGGTGACCAGCCAACCTGCTCTGCCTCCTGAGCCGCATGCTGCCCTGTAACAAGTTGTTATTAACAACTTCTGAGACAATCACCCCAGGATCGTCAACACAGCGTAAACTTAACGGAAAGTATAAAGTGTCTCAGGAGTGCTTCTACTTCTAAACTGCTGTCGTAAGGCCTTTGGTAAAACCACTCTGGCCACAAAAGCCTAAACAATTAGGCCTCGCTTCGTTAGGCAAGTGGAATTTCTGCTTGTGCTGGAACTTTCCGTTGCGGCAAGACGTGGCTGTCCTGCGGCGACTGGGTGACCTTTCTCCACGGTGTGTGAGGCCGGCGGCCGTATCTGAGCGCTGACAATGACCAGCTGCTGAAGGGCCGCGCCCTCGCACCCCTCTCACCCCTCGCACCCCTCGCCCCAACCCCACACAGACGCCCGGCTGCCGCCACCATGTCGTTAAGGTCAGGCTGGCAACAAGGAGAGAGATCACCCTGATCACTGCCCTCTCTCCCCCTGGATCACTGCCTCTCTCGCTCACTCTCTCTGTCTCTCTACCGCTCTCTCTCTCTCTCCCTCCCTCTCTCTCTCCCTCTCCCTCTCTCTCTCTCTCTCTCTCTCTCTCTCTCTCTCTCTCTCTCTCTCTCTCTCTCTATGTCTGCTGCCTCTGTAGCCCCTGCTGCCCCCCCCTCGACCTCGCTGGCCCCAGACTCCCTGCTGGCGGTGCAGAGGCTGCCTGTACCTGACGGTGCCCCTACGTCACCCTTCACCCCCCCACCCCCACCCCCCCACCCACCCCTGCTGCCATCAGCAGCCTCAAGGCATGAGCTGTCATGTCAGAGAACAGGGGAGGGCAGCCTCTGCCGTCTTCTTACCCACGGTCCTGTCTGCATTGTGCACAACAAGTTGAAGTCCATTCAATTCAAGGTTATTTGTGTAGCCCTTAATCCCAGGCACAGACTCAAAGCCCCCCAGACGGCAAGCAAAAAACAAACCCTAACCTTCAGAAGCTACACAGAGTGGGGGATCCCTCCTTCCAGGGATGGTCAGGAGTGCAATGGATGCCATAATTGGCATCCATCCATCCATCCATCCATCCATCCATCCATCCATCCATCCATCCATCCATCCATCCATCCATCCATCCCTCCATCCATCCATCCATCCATCCATCCATCCATCCATCCATCCATTCCTCCATCCATCCATCCATCCATCCATCCATCCATCCATCCATCCATCCATCCATCCATCCATCCATCCATCCATCCATCCATCCATCCATCCATCCATCCCTCCATCCATCCATCCATCCATAAAAACATACATACAGGCAAAACATTTTAAATCGGTGACGGGGTGCTTGCCGGTTTGCCGTAAGAGAGAATGCAGGCATCCAGTCGCACTCATCGCAACAAGCTAAAACAGCTTAACCCTGGAAATGTCCCAGCCAGCTGTAAACCCTGATCAATAAGAACCGTCGCGTCGGATCAGTGCTTATTGAAGGCCAATTATTGGTTCATTGAATTTGTTCCGCTGCATCACCAAGTGTTCATATCACAAAAACGGCAGCTGTTTGATAACATTGCCAGAGTTTTCACTGTTTTGCTGTGGAGGAATTGTATAGATCTATTTCCATTCAATTCCATTCTGGCGTTCAATCTAATCAAATCTATTATACGGTGCTTGAGTTGTTTCACATTTAGCAAATGTTTCCCCATGTCAAGCTGTCTTATAATACTATCCTACACTAGGTGAGAATGGGAAATCACTGCGGGGGCGACCAGCAGGGAACAGTGACCAAAAGCGAATAAGCACACAAAGAAGACGAAGGTGTAAGCGTCTGGAATAGTCACAAATTATCGCTAGTAAAAATGTTTAATAGAGTCTGTAGGGGCTTTCTTGTCAGCACACTTTATGAACCCATACACCCAAGTTCACTTTTTACTACACAACCCTGCTCTCTCATCTGCCCCCCCACGGAAGAGTAACATTATGTCACATCCGATGAAACCCCCGCAGTAAGGATCTTTCTCTCTCCGTCCCTTCCTGCCAAGTCGGCCCGCTTCAACATTTGTTTATGGATTGGTTTGTTTCTCCCCGACAAGCAGTTTAACCTGAGGTCCGTGTTCGGGCCGCTGTCTGCTGTCATTTCTCCAAGGGCCGTGCTTTCACAAAGTGACACCGTCTTCCCCTTGCCAAAGAAACCTCTGATATATTCGTCTCTCCCTCCCTGGGCTCTCCGGGAGTGGTTCATCCCGCTCTCTGCTGCTTGGAGCTGCTTTATGGTGCTCAGGAGAGAGGGGTGTTCTGGGGAGGGAGGGGGGGAAGGGGGTGAGGGTGGGGCGAGGTGAGGGAGGGAGGGAGGGAGGGAGGGAGGGTGGAAGCCACGGAGACCGAAGACAGAGGAGGGGAACGACGGACAGAGGAGCGGCCCAGTGCACAGCTTAATTATACATCAAAGCGGCCGTGTGTGTGAGGGACAGGAGAGACGAGGGACATGCAGAGGGAGGGATGAGGGGGAGGGATGAGGGGGTGGGGGGGTGAGGGGGAGGGATGAGAGGGAGGGAAGAGGGGGAGGTTGTTGTGGAGGGATGGTGGGGAGGGGGCTTCAGTACATTGATAGTGTGAGTCATTGGCCACTGGGGCCCGAGATGAGCCAACATTGCGTCAGCGGCACCGTCAGTGACAGCCAGGTAATCAGGATTGATAATATGTTGATGGCATGCCAAAGTCACGAGGAACATATATCACAGCAGTGCGTATTAGTTGTATTTGGTTAATGAATTTTGACTAAAAAGCACTTTAGATTTACCCCTGTGAAGTACGGTTGAAAAAAAAATTACAATTATTCTGCTTCCCTCCTCTGAAACAAAGATCCCCTCAAAAAAACAACAACAGCAAACCACCAACCCCTGTATCATGTTCTCATTAAAATATAAGGATAACTTCTAGTAATGGAGTGACAGAAGAACGCAGGTCGAGACGTTGCTATCCAATTAACTCCGATTTACTCGGCATGGGAGTAAAGGCATGGGAAACAGCCATGCACTTATCCATCGCCATCCATTACATAACACCCTGTGCGGTCAATGCATCCGCTCACAACAACCAACCAAGTAACCAACCAACCAACCAACCAACCAACCAACCAACCAACCAACCAACCAACCAACCAACCAACCAACCAACCAACCAACCAACCAACCAACCAACCAACCAACCAACCAACCAACCAACCAACCAACCAAACAAACAAGCAAACAAAAAGTTCGGAGCCGATCCGTCGGGCCTGCTCACGGCGGGAGGTGTGAAGGGAAGACGCACGCTCTCGCTGAGCGCACGTCAGACCCGAAAGACAACGCAGCAACAACACCTCCGCTCACACGGCCGAGCAGTACGTTGGAGCTTAAACATCTGCTCCCAGCTGTAATTAGCAGTGGAGCGGTGTGACGAGGGGCGGCGGCGGCGGCGGCGGCGGCGGCGGGCGGCGGCGGCGGCGGCGGGGGCGGGGGCGGTTGTTTGGCTGGGCGGCGCCTCATAGCCACTCAACCCTCTGGGATCACGGCGTAAATGGCAGAACAGTAAACGGGTTTCTAACAGTGATCATAATGTTAATTATCTCCGGCACTGGGACGCGCTGGGCGGACTGGGACCGTCTCCGCCCCTGAGCCGGTGTTTACTAGGAATTAATTAAAGCGGGAACACAGGCACAACACGCACCGCGACGCCGAGAAAACAATCAGGATGAGACAGAGGAGATATTGGAGGACGCGGCTCCACCTGCGAAGTCGTCTCTTATTCGCTCTCTTCTCCTCTGTGCTCCTTCATCACGCGTCGTTTCTTCTGCTCTGGCCGCGATCTCTTTGGGGAGCAGACAGCCCAAAACGATTTGAACGAGCGGAGTGTGTTGGAGAGGAGGCAGGGTGTGTGCCTTTCCATTTTCATAAAGCCAATGGGCCAGGTTTGTGGAGCTTTTCTTGGTGCCTGAGAAGATTCGTCCCCCCGTATGCATGCCAAGTCATAGGGCTTAGTGTTGCTTGAACCATGGTTCCGTCATGAATGCTTTAAAATGCTGTATAGGCCTACATGCACATGCTCACTCATTCATACACACATAGCCTACAGACAGACACATTCACACATTAACACAGACACACGCACACAAGCATATACAGTACACACACACACACACACACACACACACACACACACATAGAAAGAAATACACACACACCACACACACACACACACACACACACACACACACACACACACACACACACACACACACACACACACACACACACACACACACACACACACACACGCCATGTAAAGAAATCAGTGTCAGAAGAATGTAGAACTCTGTGAAGCAGGTTGAGACTTCTGCAGTTTGGGGGGGTAGGGTGCAGGGAAGGAGGAGGTTGCAGGGTTGAAAGAAAGTCAACGAAAGGTTGATTTATTCAAACAGTGAGGAGTGGGTGAATCAAACTTTAATGGCTTTTAGGACTGAAAGCCATCTTTCTTACACTACAATCGCTCACTCCGTCTTTCGCTCGGCCGCCGCGGTCTCTCTCCCCCCCCCCCCCCCCCCCCATCTACCCCTCTATCCCCTTTCTCTCTGGTGAATGCACCCTAAGATGGGCACTCGTGGTTAAGACCTGCCTGCCTTGACAGACGGATCTCCACCCATGTCTGCAGGACGGGCGAATCAAGGTGCTCTTCATGCTCAGTGGACAAAAGTAAAACGACCAAAAAAACCTGAGAGATAAAGAGAGAGAAGAGGAGGCGATATTTCTCTGTGTGTGCAGCAGCAGCAGCAGCAGACCTGGTGTCCATGCCTTGTGCCCCCCCCTCCCCTCCATCGTGCCTTCTCTGGACTGGTCTGGGGAGAATGTTTGTCAGAATCTCTCTCTTCCCTGCTGTGGTGCTCTTAGACTCTCACTCCTGACTCAGAGGTGGACACTGGGTTTTCAAACTATACGTACATCCGGGTGCATCTGGGTATAAATGATACCCTCTCACATTTAGCATGCATGGACATACACACTCTCCCTCACACACATTCATACACACACTCGTACACCACAACACCATACACACACATGCGCACACACACACACACACACACACACACACACACACACACACACACACACACACACACACACACCACACACAACACACACACTCCCTCCTCCCACGCAGTGTCGTACTTTGAAGTCGTCCAAGACCAGCGTATTATGAAATGATGTGGCATTGCTGCTAATCAATGCTGTCAGATAATTCCATGGGCAGGATGGAGCAAAAATAGCGACAGAATTTGTGCGATACCTATCTCCATCAACAACCTAAATTTGTACTTGACCTACATTAATGAATATATTTCTTTAATTGTGTTTAAGTTCTTTAAATTGATTTAAGGCAATCTAGCATTTCATAGTGTGTGTTAAGCAATCTCATGTAAATCGTGTGGAGAGTATTTCTTTGGATTTCGAGACTATTATACTCTGGGAGTGTGTTGTCTCCCTCTCGGTGCCACGAGTGGACAACAGATAAAAACCTCAAACTCAAATTGCTCAAGACTATCTAGAGAACACTTTGGAACAACAAACCAGATTACGAATTGGTTCTCAATGTGTTAGATATATATCACAATAAAATATGTACGTGACCATATCGATTAACTTAGCACGACGTGCAGATCTTATCCTAGCTTTCTTTGTGTGTATATGGAGGAATGGGATACTCCTAACATAGCTATTAGAGATTGCGTTTTCGTTTAGTGGATAAAAGACGATATGAGCTAAATGCCCTATCATGCTCATAGATGTAAATTATGATTGCAACTGAGATATGACGGATTCGGTAAA
>OLKM01000555.1:197244-216904 GCA_900291075.1 Melanogrammus aeglefinus | reverse complement strand
TCTGCTTCCCTCCTCTGAAACAAAGATGTCCCCTCAAATAAAAAAAACAACAACAGCAAAGCCACCAAACCCCCTGTATGTCATGTCTCATTAAAATATAAGATAACTTCTATGTAAGTGGATGACAGAAACGTAGTCGGAGACTTGCTATCCAAATTAACTCTGATTTTACTCGCATGGGATAAAGGGCATGGGAAACCAACCATGCACTTTATCCCATCGCCATCCCATTACATACACACCCTGTGCGGTCAATGCATCCGCGGGGTCACAACAACCAACCAAGTAACCAACCAACCACCAACCAACCAACCAACCAACGCATCCGCTCACAACAACCAACCAAGTAACCAACCAACCAACCAACCAACCAACCATCCAACCAACCAACCAACCAACCAACCAACCAACCAACCAAACAAGCAGAACAAAAGTTCGAGAGCCGATCCGTCGGGCCTGCTCACGGCGGGAGGTGTGAAGGGAAGGACGCACGCTCTCGCGAGCGCACGTCAGACCCGAAAGACAACGCAGCAACAACACCTACCGCTCACCACGGAGTTCGCCGAGCCAAGTACGGTTGGAGCTTAAATCATCTGCTCCCAGCTTGTAATTAGCAGCTGGAGCGGTTGTGACGAGGGCAGCCCGCCCGCAGGGGCGCGGCGGCGGGCGCCGGCACCAGGGCAGGGCGGCCGGACAGGCGCAGGCCGGGGGCGGGACGCGTACTTGTTTGCGCCTGGACGGCGCGCCTCAAGAGCCACCTTCAAGCCCTCTGGGATCACTGCGATAAATGCAGCGCCAGAACAGTAGAACGGGTTTTCTAACAGTTGATCATATGATGTTAATTATCTCCGGCACGACGCGCTGGGCGGACTGGGGGGACCGTCTCCGCCCTGAGCGGGTGTTTACTAGGAATAATTCTAAAGCCGGGGAACACAGGCACAACACTGCCACCGCAGGACGCCGAAGAACAACAGATCAGGCATGAGACAGAGGAGAGATATGAGGACCGCGGCTCCACCTTAGCGAGCGAAGTCGTCTGCTCTTATTCGCTCTCTTCTCCCTGTCTCCTTCATCACCTCCGCGTCGTTCTTCCTGCTCTCGGCCGCGATCTCTTTGGAAGGGCAGACAGCCCGAAAAACCGATATTGACCGAGCGGGAGGTGTGTTGGCGAGAGGAGGCAGGCGTTGGAGAGGAGGCAGGGTGTGTGCCTTTCCATTTTCATAAAGCCAATGGGCCAGGTTTGTGGAGCTTTTCTTGGTGCCTGAGAAGATTCGTCCCCCCGTATGCATGCCAAGTCATAGGGCTTAGTGTTGCTTGAACCATGGTTCCGTCATGAATGCTTTAAAATGCTGTATACTTGCACATGCTCACGCAAACAGGCATGCACACATAAACAGACACAGGCACACACAAGTAGGCATACGCCCACATACATGTTCATACACACATAGCCTACAGACAGACACATTCACACATTAACACAGACACACGCACACAAGCATATACAGTACACACACACACACACACACACACACACATAGAAAGAAATACACACACACAAACATACACACACACACACACACACACACACACACACACACACACACACACACACACACACACACACACACACACACACACACACACACACACACACACACACACACACACGCCATGTAAAGAAATCAGTGTCAGAAGAATGTAGAACTCTGTGAAGCAGGTTGAGACTTCTGCAGTTTGGGGGGGTAGGGTTCGCAGGGTAAGGAGAGGTTGCAGTTTAAAGAAAGTCAACGAAAGGTTGATTATCCAAACAGTGAAGAGTGGTGTGAATCAAACTTTAATGGCTTTTTAGGACTGAAAGCCATCTTTCTTACACTACAATCCGCTTCCACTCCGTCTTTCGCTCGGCCGCTGCGGTCTCTCTCTCTCTCCCCCCCCCCATCCTACCCCCTCTATCCCCTTTCTCTCTGGTGAATGCACCCTAAGATGGGCACTCGTGGTTAAGACCTGCCTGCCTTGACAGACGGATCTCCACCCATGTCTGCAGAACGGGCGAATCAAGGTGCTCTTCATGCTCAGTGGGACAAAGTAAACGACCAAAAAACCTGAGAGATAAAGAGAGAAAGAGGAGGCGATTTTCTCTGGTGTGCGCAGGCAGCAGCAGCAGACCTGGTGTCCATGCCTTGTGCCCCCCCCCCCCCCCTCCATCGTGCCTTCTCTGGACTGGTCTGGGGAGAATGTTTGTCAGAATCCCTCTCTTCCCTGCTGTGGTGCTCTTAGACTCTCACTCCTGACTCAGAGGTGGACACTGGGTTTTCAAACTATACGTACATCCGGGTGCATCTGGGTATAAATGATACCCTCTCACATTTAGCATGCATGGACATACACACTCTCCCTCACACACATTCATACACACACTCGTACACACACACACACACACACACACACACACACACACACACACACACACACACACACACACACACACACACACACACACACACACACACACACACACACACACACACACTCCCTCCCTCCCACGCAGTGTGGTACTTGAATAGTCCAGGGTAATGAAATGATGTGGCATGCTCTAATCAATGCTGTCAGATAATCACATGGGCAGATGGAGCAAAATGGACAGATATTGTGCATCCTACGTCCATCAAAACCTAAATTTGACTTGACCTACATTAATGGAACTATTTCATTTTTTAATGATGTTTAAGTTCTTTAAATTGAGTTAAAGGCAATCTGCATGCGGTAACAATCTCATTTAGACATCCGTGTGAGAGATCTTTAGGGATTTCGAGACTTAGACTCTGGGATGTGTTGTCTCCCCGTCATGTGTGCCACGAATGGACAAACAGATAAAACCTCAAACTCAAATGCTCAAGACTTCCTAGAAGCAACCTTGGAACCAACAAACAAAGGTAACGAAGGTTATCAATGCTTTAGAATTTAACAAATAAAATATGTACGTGCATATATTACTTAGCACCGTGCAGCATCTTATCCTAGCTTTCTTTGTTGTATATGGGGAATGGGTTACCCTAACAACTATTAGAGATTGGCACTTGTCGTTTTGGATAAAAGCGTCTGCTAAATGCCCTTATTATAGATGTAAATGTATGATGCAACTGGAGATAATAGACGATCGGTAAAGCAATAGCGACCATTGGCGAAAAGCTTTAACCCCAAGAGTACACAGGCACAAGAAAGCACAGAATAAACCAAATTCAATGGTTAATGGCCATACACCTATGACCTGGACGTTTATCAACTTGGGTCTGAGCTCGGACAACGAAACGGATGAATAGAGCAGCAGGCAGATTGAGTAAGTGAGGGCAGTCGATAAACTTTCAAGGTCTGAACCGCGCTGAAAGAAAAGAAGATAACACAACAGCGCGTATTATTGTCGGGGAAACACAAGAACCCAGGAAACCAAAAGAATCTCCTAATAACAGCAAATGTTTCGAGAAAGGAAACATTGCAACATAGATTTAATTGACATGTCCCAGCCAGTAGTGACAACCCGTCAGTCAGATCCTGCTAGACCATTAGTGAAACTGTACGAGAATGCATACATACAATCCTCAATAACAAATTTCAGGAGCCATGTGCACTTGTATGCCCACTCCAGGTTTATTCTGCTATCTTTCTCATATTCTGCTCTTTTACTCGTCCTCCACAAGCTGTCCCTCTGAACCTGGTTGAGGGTCTTAGTGTCAGGACTATCCCTGAGAATGGGATCTGTCAGCCAGCCACTACTCAACCAAGCATCCTCTCCATTCAATTACACCACTGGAGAGACCAGGGGAGGAGATACCAAATATCATCGTGGGCTAATCCAAGTCCTAGCCATGGCAGAGTGCGTATGTGTGTGTGTATGTGTGTGTGTGTGTGTGTGTGTGTGTGTGTGTGTGTGTGTTGTGTGTGTGTGTGCGTTAGCTTGCACATGTTTGTGTTAGTGTGCACATGTGTTGCGTGTATTTGTGTGTGTGCACATGTGTGTGCAAGTGTGTGTGTGTGTGTGTGTGTGTGTGTGTGTGTGTGTGTGTGTGTGTGTGTGTGTGTGTGTGTGTGTGTGTGTGTGTGTGTGTGTGTATGCGTGATTACGTGGTTGTGGGTGTGTGTGTGACGCAAATTGTGCAAAGGTATTTTACAAGACACAAGTAAAAAATTGGTATTCGTGGATCATGAAATATCCGTAGGGATATCATTTTTGTAAGTACCAAATATTTGCAGATCAGGGTACACTTGTGTGAATTGTCTTCTGTGTTTCACAAATAATAAAGAGCAATAAAAACGTCCATTCATGGGCACATCTCATTATAGTACGACACTAATTTCCAACATGCCGTTTTTCTTTCGATACAATAGCCTTGTTTTCCTCTTTCATGTCTCCCAGGGGAGTCCTTGCAGATCTCAAACACATTAGTCATACATATAGGAGCAGTATGAAGGTCCAAAAAGATTGTTCCTCTCTCTCCAGTGCTGCAAAAATGCATTTCCTTTGGCTGCCCTAATCCCAGAGGTCTGGCTGCGAGGGACTGTGAGGGATTGCGATCGGGGCATGGGGAGAGCCATAATGAATGCATTTTTCCCCCAAAGTGAACAAGGGTGAGGAGGAGGAAAAGGGGAATCGAGAGAGATTCATCTGTCTCCTACCTGGAGTGGACATCGACTTTCACGTGTGACTTTCTCTCTCCCAGAGCCCTCATTAACGGCTGGGCAGTGTCGCAGGGCTCGGAACAATGACATTATCACAGCTTTATGGCCATTTTTAGTGTTTGCCTTGCATGTATCATATTTGTATTCATGCATGCGTGAAAATACTGCTTGTTAGCCAAGCCGTTTCATTAATAGATGCGGTCGAACAACAAGGTAAAAGTTGTGCTTGGACTAGCTGGAAAAAGGGTGAAGTGATTCTCTGCTCTCATCCAATACGCATTGAAACACGTACTCCATTTTGTGTCAGGGAGACAAAGGAGAGCGAAACACCCAATGAATCTCACATCGTTTTTATTGTGCTAGCCCTTGAATAATTATCTTGGGCCATACATCAGGGTGCGCTTGATATTGCGGGCTGTAGTTCATAAGGGCTTAGCTTAGAGTGGGCATTGAGATATGGCCAGCAGAAAAATATAGGCTGAGGAGGGATTTGCCTGCCTGCTTGACAGAACGGGGGACAGTAAACAGATAAGCTCAAACTGAGGCTATCTATCACTCTCTGTCTGCCCCTTTGCCAATATACTCAATGTCGTCACGGCTGGACTATACATGTTCCCTGATCCAGAGTCAGCCGTACCATCTGCCGGTCCTCACTACGGTGTTATCGATAGTTGGATCCCACTGCAGTGTGGTGAATAAATCAATGAATTCAAGTACTTAAGGGGAGGGGGAGGGGGGGGGGTCCCAAACCACAATTGGACAGACATCTCAAAAAGCTGTGCCATTGAACGCTAGAGGCTGTGTGTGTGTGTGTGTGTGTGTGTGTGTGTGTGTGTGTGTGTGTGTGTGTGTGTGTGTGTGTGTGTGTGTGTGTGTGTGTGTGTGTGTGTGTGTGTGTGTGTGTGTGTGTGTGTGTGTGTCTTGTTTTTTGTGTACCTGTGTGCGCTTCAATGTGTGTTTGCGTCGGAAGAACTTGTGTGCGCTTGTGTGTGTGTTTGTGTGCGCTTGAATCATAGTGAAAGAGAAATGAGCCAATGAGAAGAGATACGGTCAGATGGAAATCTAGGAAAACAGCAGGACATCATCGGCAAACGGTGCGACGGTAAGTGGCTGGCTGGCCATTAGCGTTGGCGTGTTCAGGCATCACAGACGGGGAGAGGGTCCTCCGATGTGGGGAGAGAGAGGGTGCCAGAGTTGGCGAGGGAGGGCGAGAGAGGCAGGTTGCCGTCATTTGTTTCTCTTTGTTTGGAATGAAACCGGCCAAGTCGCCTCAAAGCGGCGTTGTCACAATCAGCGTCCACACACTCACTCCCCATCAAGCCCAGGCCACTGAAAGAGTTTCAGCGGTCTCGTTTGTTGTTTTTCTCCACAAGAAACGATGTGGAAGAGCGGGGGAAGATGTGGAGAAAGCACCCCTTATTACCCCTCTGTATTTTGCAGGATGACTTCCCGTCCCCACACAGAGTTGCGTTCCCGTCCATCTGTTGCGTTAGTGAGGGGAGGTGGAGATGGGGGGTTGGGGGGGGGATGGAGGTGGAGATGGGGCACGGAGCAGTCGGTCTCTGGTGCTGCTGCACTCTGGGGGTCTGTCTGACGATCTGCGAGCAGTAAATCTGTGGTCCAGCTCATTAGCGGAGACAGAGAGAATGTGAGCGGCCCACCTGCTCTTCTCCTAACTCTTTATAGAGCCACAAATTAAAAGCCACGCTTCCACATAGCGTGTTACCGCCGCGCACTAAGCAGTCTCTCTAGGTCATCTGACACCAGCCCTACACTGCTGGGCCACACAAATCTCCTGTCTGTCTGTCTGTTGCCGTCTGTCTGGCTATCTACCTGCCTTGACTGCCTTCCTTGTCTCTGTGTCTGCCTGTCTATCCGTCTCTCTACCTATGCGTCAGTCTGCCTGTATGCATACTTATCTGCCTGTCTGTCCCTCTGTCCCTCTGTCTGTCTGTCTGTCTGTCTGTCTGTCTGTCTGTCTGTCTGTCTGTCTGTCTGTCTGTGTCTGTCTGTCTGTCTGTCTGTCTGTCTGTCTGTCTGTCTGTCTGTCTGTGTCTGTCTGTCTGTCTGTCTGTCTGTCTGTCTGTCTGTCTGTCTGTCTGTCTGTCTGTCTGTCTGTCTGTCTGTCTGTCTGTATGCCTGCCTGCCTGCCTGCCTGTCTTGAGTAGGGTTTGCTCTAGATGACGGCTGGCCCTGATTGGTCAGTGAGCGGAAGGCGTCCAGAGAGCGACAGGTTGAGTGATGTCACATGGTGTTTGCTTTACCCAGCGGGGGGGGGGGTCACCTGGGGTCACCCTGGTAATGAGGCCGTAGCAATGGGGGGCTCTGAGGTTGTGGGGGGGGGGGGGGGGGAGCCATCATGAGAGGCTGAAAAACGTTGGGGCTCATGGGAAACAGGATGAAAGAACACACACACACGCACGCGCATACACATGCACGCACACAATCACACACATGCACACACACACAAACGCACACATGCACTGATGCATGCACATGCACCAACACACACACCAACATGACACACACACACACACACACACACACACACACACACACACACACACACACACACACACACACACACACACACACACACACACACACACACACACACATGACACACACGACACACACGACACACACGCCACCCACACACCAAGTCCTCAAGGCATAGAAGCTTCAATGAAAATCTTTTTAAGGTATGGCACCAACTCTGGCTTGCATCTTAGATTCTGTATATAGAGTCACTGGGTCACCTTGATCTCAGAAGAAAGTAAGACACGTCTGATGCAATCAAAGGTTAGGCACAAGAATACTGTGCTTAACCAACGCTAACTACTAATTTCTAGACCATTAAACAACCATTTAATTGTCTCTGTGTGCTCGTGCCTGTGCATGTGTGAATGTGGGTGTGTGAATGTGCATGTGCATGTGCATGTGTGGCACTTATACAGTACCAAGACCACTGAACTACTTTGCGACCAGTGTAGGCTAAACTGCATGACAGCTAGTTTTAAACTCCAGGAGATCTGAGTTAATTAACCCATTAATAGCTCTTAGGGTATTTCGGCCCACTTCATTAAAACCCCAACTCGTCCCATTCAGACATTCAGCAGGTAGAGCTGACGCGTTGTAATTCTCAGAGAAATGCTGCAGGACTAACCATATTTTACCAGAGCTGGGGCCGAACACAGCTCACTTTAATGACCTTTTCTGGCTTGCCCGCTGCCATCATTTTGCTAGGCTTAAAGCAAATTCTTTATGTCCAGATTCCACACCTCCTAGCAGTGATTATGCTGGCCCTAAGAGCACCTCTTTATGAACAATGGGCTGAACCGCCTGGTCTCACAGTCCTCTCTATTCCTCTGTTTGTTTGCTTGACTATAAGGCCTTCACCGGCAGAGAAAGGCCGGTGGCTTTGAAGAGATTGGCGAAGGACTCGACATGGGGCTGTGCGCTCAAATATAAACACAACATAAACGCGCGGTGTGTCCTAAATTGCGTTGTGTCCGTGTGTGTTTTCTCATTACTGGTGTGTTGTGTGTCTGAAAGGTGTGCGTGGCCTGTGTGCATGCATGTTTCGAAAGTGGGTGTGTTTTGTGTGTGCACGTTGTGTCTGAAAGTGTGTGTTACGCTTATGTGTGTGTGTGTGTGTGTTTGTGTGTGTGGTGTTGTGTGATGTGTGCCGTGATAGATTTCAGCCCCCTCTTGTTTGAAGCTCTTCCACTTCACACTGGCACATTACCTCATATTCAAGGGTATTAGATTGGGGGGCGAAGCGAGGCTTTGGGGGGAGTGTGGAGGCTGAAGAGGCGACGGCTTTTAGAGGCAGCGCAGACACAGAAGCTGGGGGGCGGGGTGGGGGGAGAGCAGTGAGATTGAGGTCTACACCGCAGACTCGCAGAATTCAAGTGCAGTCGCTCCTATTCTCCTTCAGAAAGAGAGGAGAGATCGGAGAGCACACACATGGGAGGGTTTCTGCGCAAGGGGGCTTGGGGGAGACGCACAGGAAGGCACCGCAGATCCGAGCAGAGGCAGAGGGAGGATTTGGGACACTGAAGATGATGAGCTATTCACAAACTAGGAAGAACAGCCTAAAAGATGAAGTGTGTTTCGTGCTTTAGGTATATGGTTGTGATGCTTAGGTTTCATATCAATGGGTCATAGTGAGTCGGGGCTAGTCTGAGTGTGAACGGGCATTGGGTCTGGGACGGGTTGGTCAGAATGTGTTCCGGGTAGTTTCTAGCGGCCGGTTGCGTGAACGGCTTGATTCAAGAATATCCAAACCAAATTTCGTTTTACAATCCGACCAAAGACTGATTTTGATTTCGATTGATTATTTATTGCTGCTCAGATCAGCCTTCACAAGACGGAGGGGTCTAGTCCTCTCCAGCATCACTCCCCCGACGCAGACACGTTTCCCCAACTCACGTCCTGCTCCGGTAATTGGCATAAACGACCAGGAAATTAAACCACCCGTTGAATAACTGAAAAGTGCCAGGGGGGGGGGGGGGGGGGCCTTACCTCCGGGATGTGCACGGTGTACGGCAGCCCGTGGAAGCTTGGCGCGTTGTCGTTGACGTCCCCTATAAGGATGTTCACCGTGTCTTTGACCACCTGTGGAGGAGATGGGCGCAGAGGGTTTCAATTAAGTTCAATTTTATTTGTATCATAGGTACAGTCTCAAAGGGTACAAGCGGCCGAGATGAGTTTTTCTCAGGAGGGTGGCTGGCTTCTCCCTTAGGCGCAGGTGTTCCAGGCACGACCAATGGGGAGGAGACCTCGGGGAAGACCCACGACTAGGTGAAGAGATTATATCTCAACACTGGCCTGGGAACGCCTCGGGATACGCCCCCGTCAGAGCTGGTCAATGTGGCTCGGGAAAGGGAAGTCTGATTCCCCCTGTTTGAGCTGCTGCACCGCGACCTCAAAGGGCTATCTAATCAGGTCAGGGGGTGTCATCTATTTATGACACCCCTGAACCCCTAAGCCCCCCAGAAGGCAAAAAAGAAGAACTCCTTAATTTAGCAAGGAAGGATGTTTGGAGAGAGAACGGAGAGTGGGGGATCCCGCCTTCCAGGGATGATCAGGTTATAATACATACTTTCATACAGGCAAAACATTTTAAAATGGTGATGGGGTGCCTGGCCGGCGAAACCATTTAGGAGAGTCCAGGCATCAATTACACTCACCACAACACGCTGTATAGCGGGGTTAGTGCCCCACTCCGTGCAACACCAGCCCCCCCCTAGATGAGGACCAGTCACAGGTTCTAGGAGGTTGCAGAGACAAACGCAACGGTGTTTGTGTATTGTGGTATAATCAAAGTGAAACTCTTACCCTTTGCTGTCACTCACGGAGACTCCACCTGCGATTCTGTGACACAGACTGGGAGAGAGACAGAAGAGCAGACAGACGAGAGAGAGAGAGAGAGAGAGAGAGAGAGAGAGAGGAGAGAGAGAGAGAGAGAGAGAGAGAGAGAGAGAGATAGAGAGAGAGAGAGAGAGAGAGAGAGAGAGAGAGAGAGAGAGAGAGAGAGAGAGAGAGAGAGAGAGAGAGAGAGAGAGAGAGAGAGAGAGACAGAGAGAGAGAGAGACAGAGAGAGAGAGAGAGACAGAGAGAGAGACAGACAGGGATAGAGAGAGAGAGAGAGAGAGAGACAGACAGGGATAGAGAGAGAGAGAGAGAGAGAGAGAGATGGAGAGAGAGAGAGACAGACAGAGACAAATAGAGAGAGAGTGAGACAGAGAGAGACAGAGAGAGAGAGAGACAGACAAGAGACGAGAGAGAGATAGAAGAGAGAGTGGAGACAGAGAGAGACAGAAGAGAGAGAGACAGAAAGAGAGCGAGAAGAGAGGAGAGAGAGAGAGAGAGAGAGAGGAGGAGAGAGAGAGAGGAGAGGAAGAGAGAGAGAGAGAGAGAGAGACGGAGGAGAGAAGAGAGAGAGAGAGAGAGAGAGAGAGAGGAGAGACCAGGAGACAGGACAGAGACGGAGAGAGAGAGAGAGAGGAGAGAGAGGAGAAGAGAGACGAGAGAGAGAGAGAGAGAGAGGAAGAGAGGAGAGAGAGAGGAGAGAGAGACAGAGACGAGACAGAGAGAAGAGACAGACAGAGGACGGAGAGAGAGAGAGGAATAGAAGAGGAACAGAGCAGATAGGAGAGTGAGACGATGACGAGAGGAGAGAGAAGAGAGAGAGACAGACGAGACAGATGAGAGAGTGAGAGAGACAGAGAGAGAGAGAGAGAGAGACAAAAGAGACGGAGAGAAGAGAGAGAGAGAGAGAGACAGAGAGAGCAGAGAGAGGAGAGAGAGAGAGTGAGAGAGAGAGAGACGAGAGGAAGAGAGAGAGAGACGAAGAGAGAGAGAGAGATGAGAGAAGAGAGAGAGAGAGAGAGAGATGAGAGAGAGAGACAGAGACGAGCGATGAGGAGAGAGAGAGAGAGAGAGAGAGAGAAGAGAGGCAAAACGGGACTGCCTTCATGCAACACGTTAACTACTGTGGGTTTTTGCTTTAATCGTCATGGACTGTGTTACAACACACTGGAGAGCTGTGTTTTTACTTTGGTCCTGAAATAGATCGGCCAGCCTCGGCTGTGTTCTGGTTGGCATGGGAATGGGCGGTGTGTGCGTGAAGGAACTGCTCCGCTGGGCTCAGCGCTATACTCGCTCGCTTGCGATAAACACAAAAATAAGTGGTTCTGTGTGACTCCGCAGTGTTCCAGGGAAATGCCACGGGCAGAGCAAGGCATTAACAAGCCCCAAGGTTTAGGGGTTCCATTCCCCACTGGGAGCCCCGTGATCTGAATGAATACATTGACGGCATTGTTAGCAGTGTAGGTGTATAAATTGTTTGGATAAAGGCATATATTCAATAAACCAAAAGAAACAAAGGAAAAGGTTGGATTTCTTGGTGGCTAGGTGTCAGACTCTCAGACAAAAGAGAGCCCAGCCTGTAGGCCATCCTGGAGCCAGATGCCCCGTGACCCCTGACGTGCTCCTTAATGTCCTCGACCTGAACATATCGTCAGCCTCATAGCCTCATAGAATAATTGCTATTTTGCTATTTTGGCCTAATTGTGCTATCTAAAATAACTCTCCTAACACTGCTGATTCACTGTGCTTCATCTGGCTATATCTAAGCCAATCAGAGTGCTTTGTGTACATTCCTATAATCTACTATCCGCTATCATCTATTTGACTTGAAAATACAAGATTAATCTTACAATAGGACAAACGGCAATTATGCTGTGAGGCTAACAAAATGGGACACATTTCACTGTAACTCAGTGTGGTGAATGATAGGCCTCCTCTACATTGGCTAACACACGGCGCTACCACATGGAAGACAGTGCCCAGCAGGTTGGCCCTATGAGGGCGCGGACCCATCTACCTCCCTAATGCAGGCTTCCAGGAAAATCCCACACACAGGATGTCGCTACGTGACAACCAGGCTCTGCCCTCGCCCTCACCCCAACCACCACCGCTAATCACCACCCTTCAGCCTCCTCCTGAAATTACATGTGAACCAAAAGATTACAAGAAGAAAAATGTGTTAAGGGCCACCCGAGTGGTGGCCATTTTGGATGTTGAGTGTAGGAACGGAAGGAAGGCCATTTTTTATTGCCATCTCATTTTTGGCTTCTTGTTGTGTGTGTGTGTGTGTGTGTGTGTGTGTGTGTGTGTGTGTTTGTGTGTGTGTGTGTGTGTGTGTGTGTGTGTGTCTGTGTGTGTGTGTGTGTGTGTGTGTTGTGTGTTGTGTGGTGAGTGTGTGTGTGTGTGCGTGTAGTGTGTGTGTGTTGCTAGTGGTGGTGGTGTTGTGTGTGTGTATGTGTGGGTGTTGTGCGTGGTGGTCGCCATGGGTGTATATTCCATCCCCACATTCTTGTCTCGTCATGTCTGTCGTCTTCGTCACACAAGATCACACAACACACACACACACACACAACACACACACACACACACACACACACACACCACACACACACTACACACACAACACACACACACACACACGACTTCTTCACCCTGTTAAATAGGCAGCAGCTGTGTTTGTGGCAGATCGAGCTCTGATTCAATGCAGCAAGCAAGAGACTTTAAGGCCATTTATCCTCAGCAAACGGGAAGATGGGGGCTGACGCACACTCTGTGCCGCTGCTGCTGTCACACACACACACACACACACACACACACACACACACACACACACACACACACACACACACACACACACACACACACACACACACACACACACACACACACACACACAGACACACACAAACCCACAAACACACACACACTTACTATGGACACACATGCACACCAGCCGAGTCAGAATCAAACAGACAACAGTCCCTAATGGGGAAGAAAATTGAGAGAGAGATAGACGAGAGAGAGGAGAGAGAGACGAGAGAGAGGAGAGGAGGATGAGACGATAGAGATGAGAGAGAGAGAGAGATAAAGAAGAGGGAGAAGGGAGAGAGGGAGAGAGAGAGAGATGTAGAGAGAGCACGAGAAGAGAGGGGAGAAGAGGAGTAGAAAACTGAGAGGGAGAGAGAAGAGCATGCCGACGGCGAGCGAGAGACAAGAGAGACAGCGGAGAGACAGAGAGAGAGAGAGACCGAGAGATGAGAGAGAACGAGAGAGCGAGAGAGAGCAGAGAGAGAGAGAAGAGAGAGCAGAAGAGAGGAGAGAAGGAGCAGACACGAGACGAGAACGAGAGCGGGAGGCGACCGCCACATAAGAACGAGAAACGGAACAAAATGACAAAAGGGGAGTAGTGGAGGTATAACAAGACGAGAACAGGGGAACGGAGAGAGAGGAGAGTAGAAGACAGGAATGTGTAAACAGGAGGAGGTGGAGGACGTGGGCGTGCCTACATGTTTGACAGCGGATATTAAAGGAGAGGGGGAGAAAGATGAGGGGGGATTGGAGTACAGGAAAGAAAGGGATGCCCATGAGAGGAGTGCAAGTGTTATAAGATAGGTTTGGAGGAGAAAATTAACCAAAATGAGAGAAACAGTGCTCTGAAGGTGCATTTAGTGTGGAAGATCAAGGACAGCCTGCCAGACTTAATGTTAGTCCTCTCTCTCTCTCCTTTCTCTCTCCTCTGCTCTCTCTCTCCTTTCTCTCTCTCTCTCTCATTCCCCGCTCTCTCTTCTCCTACTCTTCCCTTTCCCCTCTTTTGTCTCTCTCCTCCTCATCTCTCTTCTCTTCTGAATCTCGTTCTCTCTCTCTCTCGTACTCTTCGCTCTTTGTCTCCCTCTCGTCATCTTCTCTCTCTCTCCGCTCTCTTCTCTCTCTCTCCTCTCTCTTCTACTGCTCTACCCCTCCCTCCCTCTCTCTCTCTCTCTCTCTCTCTCTCTCTCTCTCTCTCTCTCTCTCTCTCTCTCTCTCTTCTCTCTCTTTTTTTCTTCTTTGTTTTCTTTTCTCTCTCTCTCTCCCTCTCTCTCTCTCTCTCTCTCTCTCTCTCTCTCTCTCTCTCTCTCTCCTCTCCCTCTCGCTCTTCCTCGCGCTTCGCTCTTCATCTCGCTCCTCTCCCTCTCTGACTCTCATCCTTTTTCTCTCTCCTTTCCATTTTACTTCCCTTTCTGCATTTCTTCATCAACTAATTCTCCGCTGCATGTCATTCAAAACATTCCTCATTAATACCTTTTTGAATAAACGTTAATCTCGGTCCGTTTTTTGACTGTCTATCCCTATTCACACCTCATCTCATGTCTTATCAGTCTATCTTCGCTCTATGTATAGCACATGTATATCCCAATTTTCACCCACACTGACACAAGCAGTTGCGCACACACACACACCACCACGACACACACCACACACACAACCGCAAGCTCTTCATCCCTAGGCAACCTTGACCTCCCGACAGGCAGCAAGACAAACAGCGCATCAGCTCTGTTAGCCGCCCTGCCCGTGTGGTACCGCGCTAAGAGACACACAATACCCCCCCTCCCACTACAACCATACACACACACTCACGACTACGCACACACTTTACACACACAAACACACCCAATTACACCAGCACTATTACCACACATACACAGCCCCACTATCCCACCCAAAGTCACACCCGACAACACTATACACACACCCTCCTCGCTCTCTCTCTCTCTACTCTCTCTCTCTCTCTCTCTCTCTCCTCCTCTCCTCTCTCTTCTCTCTCTCTCCTTCTCTCTCTCTTCTCTCGCTCCTCTCTTCTCGCTCTCCCCAGCTGACACACTGCTATGAAAATGCCAGTGGAGGGGCGGAGACCACTGAGCGTGTGCAGAGAGTGAGAGAGAGAGAGAGAGAGAGAGAGAGAGAGGGAAGGGGAGTTCCCTTTTCCACTCTCCTCCTCTTCCCCTCCTTACCGACCCCATACCTCCCCTCCAGCCGCCACCACCGACAGCACTGCAGAAGGTCAGAGCGAGTAGAGGAGAGGAGAGGAGAGGGAGACGCCAGAGAGAGAGAGAGAGAGATGTGTGCTGCTGATTCTGACTGAAAGGCGGATTAGACAGAAGGAAGAACAGGAGGAGAGTGGAAAGACGAGAGAGATAGAGAGAGAGAGTGAGAGAGAGAGAGAGAGAGAGAGAGAGAGAGAGAGAGAGAGAGAGAGAGAGAGGGAGATAGGGTTTTGGTTTGCTGGACCCACAAGAACATGCAGAGAGGAGAGAGAGAGGACCAGGGATGACAGCCATGCTCAGCCCAAAGATAAGACAGACCAGGAGAGGTAGGACATGCGCTTTATCTTGTCCAATACTCCATGTCAAGCATTTGATTGTCTTTTTATCTCCTGACGACAACAGTAGCTTACATCCGGATTCAATATATCACACCTAACATACCAGGAGAGTATAGCACACACTCTATCCCCGCTTCTATGTACTATCAATCCCATATCCTTTTTAGAAGTATGATCGCATAAACCATATGCTTAGATTGTCTTGTTATCTCTCACTAACAACAAATCCTATATCAATAATCGCTATTGTAATTCAGCATCCTACAGATAGGGGGAGTATAGTTGTAGAACTCTGAATAAATCCAAAAGCAAACTCAACACACTACACACTATCATCTATCATAGATTCACATATCAGCAGAATAGAGGGCTCCGTAGGATACTTTTAGATGCATCAAATTACGTCTTGGAATCGATCAAGATTGACAACACTATACACTACACACCTACTACCTACAGACTACTCATAAATTTCATTAGACACATATCAAAATCATAACTAGACAGCTGTTGGACACTGTATTCCATCAATATTTGTATTCTCCTGGCTGATAAACCTATCCGGATTCACTTAACTATTAGCTTCAAACGTTCACAAGAGATAGGACACACTGACTGAATCAATCAAAACCAGTCAAAGCTGCCTGGTGTTAAACCATTTCATCCAGGATAGCTCCGTCACATTATCAAGGAGGAGAGAGGAAGGACCATTAACCATCCCATCCACTACGTCTCCAACCAATTGCTCAGACAGACTAGCCTGATGCTCCACCCCCTTGTAAGTTAAACTTCCGCCAAGACCCACAAACGCAGATTTAAAAGATAGGATGACGCCCACAAAGAACCATCACAGTATAATCCTTCCTCATCCCCATTATAGAAGACAGACGTATGGACACTGTGGTGTTCATGGCATTCCCACCGCCCCCACACTATGTTGCTATGTCCTTAGAGTTTACACACCGCGGTGCCAAAACCAAAGGACTCCAATCTTTTCCTTGACGTCGGAGTCAAATCGTTGTCTGTGAATGGTGTTTGGAAGCTGCCCTCACACACACACACCTCATCCAGCTCTCCTCTCCGCTGTTCTTCGGTTTTCATTCCCCGCCTCTACCTCTTTCTTTTCCTTATCTCTAATTTCTTCCTATTTCTTTTCCTCCTCTGCCGTAGTACCGCCATATAGCGCACACACGCATTAGCATTCTGCTACAGCTGGCGGAGAGGGTGTGAATACTAGCAGAGCGTACTCGCTCGTAGCAGCTCTCGTTTCAGCACCACAAGGCTCTGTGTGTGTGTGTGTGTGTGTGTGTGTGTGTGTGTGTGTGTGTGTGTGTGTGTGTGTGTGTGTGTGTGTGTGTGTGTGTGTGTGTGTGTGTGTGTGTGTGTGTGTGTGTTGTCGTGGTGTTGGTGGTGGTTGCTTGTGTGCATGGTGTTCCACTATTTTATGCAGTGTGTGTGTGGATTTAGTGTTCTGTGGTGTGTGTTAAATGTCGGCTGTGTGTGTGTGTGTGCTGTGATGTTATGTGTGTGTGTGCTGTGTGACTGTGTGTGTGTCGTCGATGTGTGTGTTGTTGTGTGTGTGTGTGTGATGTGCATGTGTGTTGGTGTGTGTGTGTGTGTGTAGTGCGGTGTGCGTGTATGTGTGTGTGTTCATATGGGTTATGCATGTAATGTGTGTGTGTGTGTGTGTGTGTGGTGTGTGTGGTGTGTGGTTGTGGTCATGCGTGTGTTATTTGTTTGTGTGTGGGGGGGAATTATGTCCATGTATAATCCACATGATGAATTCAACAGCTGGCATATTAATGCTCCATGAGTAAAATGTGAGCGGATAATCTTTCCTTGCTGTGACGGCCTCCTAATCCATCAATCTGTAACCGAGAGAGTCACAGAGCTGGCTTTCACGTGGTGACAAACCATTATTATGGCTGACTGATCTGACAGGAAGATTTCTCAGGCTGCTCTGTCGTCATCGTTCCGAATAGATTAATAAAGTTTTGGGTTTTTTTCCAACCGAGCGAGAACGGCTATATTTGGTGTTATGTGTGTGGTTGACGATATTACATTCCCATTACAAGGTCGGTTCCGATAATATTCCGATACTAATCATATATACAAAATAAGAATGAATATCAGAGTTTTCATAGAATGTCCGTAATCAAAAGCATGACTGCATTCTCCGCGCTTTCCCTGCATAGAGGTGTAATATACACCTTCATCAGTCACGCTCGTTCGGTAGAAGTCGGTGCGGGCCGCCGAGAGAGAATGTGGGAACGCCAGGTATCAATGATGGAGTTTCTCGGTGAATAAAGATAGAAAGCTGAAGATGCTTCTCTCTCCCTCTCCAGTCGCTAATCCCATTGTCGCTACCCTCTTCTTACCTTACGTTTTATTTAATTCCTTAGATCCCCTGCTTGGGGGCTCCATAGCAAATGATCCAGTGCACTTTGCTATACCTGAAATGTTATAGTATAGAGTTCCACTATTTCATCTGCTCTTACTCCATATTGGAATGCTTCTTGTTTTCAGTTGAAATATATGGTGGTCAAGAGTGCTTTTAATTTATCGAGGGGGATGGATAGGAGGGTTTTGAAAGGGGGACTGCTAGGGTAGCCCGAGGAGTTGCGAAATGGGCGAGGATATGGAATTTGAAAGAGAGCGGTGCGGAGAAGAAATGTGTGCGCAAGTTGACGTTAATTAGGCGGTTCTCTGTAGTGCGACTTGCAGAGAGAACGACGCGACTAGAGCGAGTTAGGAAAATAAGATGAGATAGAAGGCTGGGTGAGTGTAGCATACGACTAAATGAGAGAGTGAAGCAGCAGTTAATATGGCAATGAGGGCGAAAGAACGGAGAACAGAATCTACATGTACGGTGGCGCTTGGTATGTTCCATGATGAATAAAGCGAGTGCCGTACTGCAAGCAGCTGAGAGGAGAGGGATGTATGGGATTGGTGATGTGTGTAGCGGGCTGTGGGGGCTGCGGGGGGGTGGCGGTGTGTTGGGGGGGGGGGTGCGTGGGCGTGTCTCAGATCAGTGTGGCAGCTGTAAGGTGGGACAGTATCGAGGATGTTCCGTGTGCTGTGGTTGCCGACCCTTAGATAGAGTGCTGTGCCGATGTTCTAGCTGTGAGAGGCTCACTGCTAAGTGAACAATGAAGGCCCGCAGTGACGAGTAGGGAAAGAGACGAGTGTGCACGAACAGGTGCAGGTTGGCAGCGAGACAACGAACGAACACAGCACGAACCACAATTCCCGAGCCACATCATTATTCATGTGACAGCATCACACTAAAGCAGGTTGAGAACCACTAGCCCTTTTCAAATTATGAGGTACCAATCTTACCACGTGAGTATTATCTGTTAAGCAAGCAAGAGCACATAAACACGCGTGAAGAGATATACATTGGTCCACAGACTGATACCATTGGAACAGGGATATCAGCATTGATGCACCTGTTAAACTTCCGTCCACTGCTCCCATGGCAATGGAATCACGCACGCAAGAGATTAAAGTCGAATTGAAGTGTCCGGTCGAAGCAGCCAGTGGTAAGTGCGTATCTTTCCTGTGTATGTGTGTGTGCGTTGTAGGTGGGTGTGTGTAGGTGTGTGTATAGGGCGCTTGAATGTTGTTGTGCGTGGGTGGTTATGGTTGTGTGTATGTGAGCGCTGATATGTGTAGTGTGTTTGATGAGTGATGTAAGTGTGCGGGGCATGTGTTCTTGGGGAGTGCGTCTCTGTGCGCGTGCAAGTGCATGACCCGATGAGTGTGTGATATGTTATCTGCGTCCTCAGGGCTGATCCATGTATTGGTGATCGTGAGGATGGAGCGTCATGCGAGGACACAGTACCATTGCCTGCTCATTTGAAGTCAGTACGTTGTGTTGCAGTATGTGATGCGTGGCGTGTAGTGGGGGTGTGGTGTGTGGTGTTGTATGTGTGTGTGGTGGTGTGGTGTGTTTTTTGTTGTTTTGTGGGTTGGGGTGTGTGTGTGTGTGTGTGGTGGTCGTGGTGTGTGAGTGTGTGTGTGTGGGTTGTTGTGTGTGGTGTTGTGTGTGTGTGTGGTGTTGTGGTGTGTGTTGTGTCGTGTGTGTGGTGGTTTGCGGTGTGCCTGTGTCTGCAATGGGGTGCCTCAGTGCCGTGTGTGGGGTGTGTGTGTTTAATCGTGGTTGCGAAGGCCACGTGGTTGTGGCGACAGTTAGGAGTATAATGATATTTACTCATATACAAGTAGACTAGATCTTACACAAAACAG
>OLKM01000555.1:186761-191761 GCA_900291075.1 Melanogrammus aeglefinus | reverse complement strand
AAGTGTGTGTGTGTGTGTGTGTGGTGTGTGTGTGTGTGTGTGTGTGTTGTGTGTGTGTGTGTGTGTGTGTGTGTGTGTGTGTGTGTGTGTGTGTGTGTGTGTGTGTGTGTGTGTGTGTGTGTGTGTGTGCGTGTGTGCGTGTATGTGTGTGTGTTCATATGGTTATGCATGTATGTGTGTGTGTGTGTGTGTGTGTGTGTGTGTGGGTGTATGGTTGTGCATGCGTGTGTCTATTTGTGTGTGTGTGGGGGGGGATTTGTCCATGTATAATCCACATGATGAATTCAACAGCTGCATTTGATAATGAGTAAAGTGAGCGGTATCTTCCGTGCTGTGACGGCTCCCTAATCCCACAATCTGTAACCGAGAGAGTACAGAGCCTGGCTTTCACGTGGGTGACAACCACTTATTATGGCTGACCTGATGACAGGAAGGATTTCTCAGGCTGCTCTGTCGTTATCGTCCGAATAGATTAATAATGTTTTGGGGGTTTTTTTCCAACGAGTGAGAAACGCTTATTTTGGGTGTATGTGTGTGTTGACGATGATTCATTCCCATTACAGGTCGGTTCCCGAAATACTTCCCGAATACTAATCATTGATACAAAATAAAGAATGAATAATCAGAGTTTTCAAGAATGTCGTAAATCAAAAGCATGACATGCATTCTCCGGCGCTTTCCCTGCATAGAGGTCGTAATATAACACTTCATCAGTCACGGCTCGTTCGGTAGAGTCGGTGCGGGCCGCCGGAGAGAATGTGGGAACGCCAGCTATCAATGATGGATTCTCTGAAAAAGATAGAAAGCTGAAGATGAACCTTTCTCTCCCTCTCAGTCTCTAATCCTTGTTCCCCCCCGCCTCCCTCTCTCTACTTACGTTTTATTGAATCCTTTAGATCCCTGACTTGGGGGCTCCATAGCAAATGATCAGTGCACTTTGCTAACTGAAATGTTATGTATAGATTCCACATTCATCTGCATTACCATATTGGAATTGCTTCTTGTTTTCAGTTGAATATACTGGTGGTCAAGTAGGCCTATTGCTTTTAATTTATCGAGGGTGGTTTTGAAAGGGACTGCTAGTTAGCCCAGAGTGGCAATGGAGCGAGATAGTGGGAATTTGAAAACAAGGAGCTGTTGCAGATAAGAAATGTGTGCCAATTTACTTAATTAGCTTTCGCTATCCAACGTCAAAAGATAACGACGCACTAATCGATTAAAAACAAACACGATAGGAAGCTGTGAGGGTTACAACGCTAAATAAATAACACAAAAATCAATAGGCGGCAAAAACAAAACAGAATCCTACATTTTACCATTTTCCTTTTATGTTTCCATGATGAACTAAAGCATCGACTCAACCAGCTAAGGAGAGCATTATGGGATGTATGTTGGAGCTGGGGCTCTGGCTGCTGCTGCAGAATCATGTGGCAGCTTTAATTGCCCACATATCAGATGCTCTCTGCTTTATGTTCAGCCCCTTAGATATATGTTGCCATGGTTTTCTGCTGTAAAACTCTACTGCTAAGGAACAATAAGCCCAGCATACGAATTCATGAAATATGACACGAGTGTGCACACACAGTGCATTTGCACAGACACACACACACACACACACACACAACCACAATCCCCGACACACACATATTCACATTACAGCATCACACTAAACAGGTGAAACCCACTAGCCCTTTTCAAATATAGCGTACACATTTACCACCTATATTATCTGTTAATGCACAAAGCACATAAACACGCTAAGATAATACAGGCATCCACAGACTGAAGCCCATATGGAACAGGATATCAGGCATTGATGCACCTGTAACTCTCCGTCACTGCTCCCCATGGGCAATGAATCACCACGGCAACAGATTAATGGAATTGAATTCCTC
Organism: Melanogrammus aeglefinus; assembly: GCA_900291075.1. NCBI lineage: Eukaryota > Metazoa > Chordata > Actinopteri > Gadiformes > Gadidae > Melanogrammus > Melanogrammus aeglefinus. Next base: position 189,866 of record OLKM01000555.1, on the reverse strand, counting down.
AAGCATGCCAGTGTGTAAGTGCCGTATCTTTCCTGTGTATGTGTGTGTGCGTGTGTAGGTGTGTGTGTGTAGGTGTGTGTATGGGCGCGTGATGTGTGTGTGTGCGTGTGTGTGTGCATGTGTGTGTGTATGTGCGCGTGATATGTGTGTGTGTTTATGAGTGTGTTTAAGTGTGCGTGCATGCCTGTTTCTATGTGTTCTTGGGGATGCGCGTCTCTGTGCGCGTGCAAGTGCATACCCATGAGTGTGTATGATGTATTCTCTCCAGGCTGACAGTATTGTGATCGTAATGGATGGGATGCTCATGCGAGACACAGTACCATTTCCTGCTCATGAAGTCATACGTTTGTGTGCATGTATGTGTTTGTGTGTGTGTGTGTGTGTGTGTGTGTGTGTGTGTGTGTGTGTGTGTGTGTGTGTGTGTGTGTGTGTGTGTGTGTGTGTGTGTGTGTGTGTGTGTGTGTGTGTGTGTGTGTGTGTGTGTGTGTGTGTGTGTGTGTGTGTGTGTGTGTGTGTGTGTGTGTTTGCCATGTGTGCCTTGTGTCTGCATGGGTGCCTGCATGTGCGTGTGTGTGTGTGTGTGTTTAATCGTGGTCAAGGGCCCACTGTTTTGTGCGACATTAGATATATATATATATTTACTCAGATACAATAGACTAGACTTACACAAACAGGGGCGAGTGGACAATTAGGTGAGTCATAGTTTGACCTAGATCAGCTCAACCTCTCCTGTAAATGTCTGAAAGCCACAAGGACTCTCTCTATTTAAGTAAATCGCATTCATTATGCAAATAATTAACCTCTCCCACCGCAGGAAATGCCCTGGTATTCTTACAGTCGGAGATAATGAACAGGGAATCCGACTGGGATGTTTTATCACTGGAGAACAAACAAATATATAATCAGTCAACGTAGCAGACGATGGCAACAAATAGCATGCTAAACCATCCACTTACGCCCGTACACTCCAACCACACCATCTCAGTCATCCATTGGGATAGGCAAATGTCCCATCGCAGGCTGGTGTCCTACACTGTTCTAGTGTCCTATCTCGAGCCAGTGTCCTACACTATAGTGTCCTATCTCGAGCTAGTGTCCTACCTAGGGCTAGTGTTATACTAGGGATAGTGTTAATATACTAGTGCTAGTGTTAATCTACTAGGGCTAGTGTTATACTAGGGCTACTGTTAATCTACTAGTGCTAGTGTTAATCTACTAGGGCTACTGTTATACTCGGGCAAGTGTTAATATACTAGGGCTACTGTTATTATACTAGGGCTACTGTTAATCTACTAGGGCTACTGTTAATCTACTAGGGCTAGTGTTATTATACTAGGGCTAGTGTTATTATACTAGTGCTAGTGTTAATCTACTAGGGCTACTGTTATACTAGGGCTAGTGTTAATATACTAGGGCTACTGTTATTATACTAGGGCTACTGGTAATCTACTAGGGCTAGTGTTAATCTACTAGGGCTAGTGTTATTATACTAGGGCTAGTGTTATTATACTAGGGCTAGTGTTATTATACTAGTGCTAGTGTTAATCTACTAGGGCTAGTGTTCTTCTTCTAAGGCTAGTGTTCTTCTAGGGCTAGTGTTCTTCTAGGGCTAGTGTTCTTCTACTAGGGCTAGTGTCCTTCTACTAGGGCTAGTGTTCTTCTACTAGGGCTAGTGTTCTTCTAGGGCTAGTGTCCTTCTACTAGGGCTAGTGTTCTTCTAGGGCTGGTGTTCTTTTACAAGGGCTACTGTTCTTCTAGGGCTACTGTTCTTCTAGGGACAGTGTTCTATTTCTAGGGCCAGTGTTCTTCTAGGGCTAGTGTTCTTCTACTAGGGCTAATGTTCTTCCTAGAGCTAGTGTTCTTCTAAAGGGCTAGTGATCTTCTATAGGGCTAGTGTAATTATACTAGGGCTCGATTCATTCTACTAGGGCTAGTGTCGTCCTAAGAGGGTTGGAGACATTTTACTAGGGCTGGTGTTATTCGACTCGGGGTAGTGTTATTCTACTATGTCTGCGTCCAGAACAACATGGATGGATGTGATGTGTTTTCAAGAAGAGAGGCACAAGCAGTCAGAAATAGTCGGGAAGGCTGAATGAAGAAGAAGAGGAGAAACATTCATTGGCTGCGATTCTGGGATTCTGTGGATTCTGCTCCCACTGGTCCTGCCCACTCACCGTATGTCTGTGCTGTTGTTTTATGAGACCGCTGGGCGGCTGCCTTCAACACTGGCTGCTCTGTTGATAACCACACACTGATCTCTGGTGTTCTGGGAGGGGAAGGGAGAAGGAAAGGGAGGGTGGAAAGAAGAAACAAGGAAAGAAAGAATGAGCTAGTGAAAATTCGGAAGAACTCACACTAAAGACAGAAAGCTAGAAGGGAAGAAGAGAAGGAATTAGGGACAGTGTTTATTCCTCTGGAAAGATGGCAGTTTTTTATTTTTGCATTGTTCAGAAAAGAACAGAAGAGAAGGAGAAAAACAAAGAACTGAAGAAAACAGCAGAGAAGTGGAAAATATAAAAACGAGAGAGAGAAGAGCAAATTGTGTTTTTCGCGAGCAAAAAAAAGCAATGATTGCATCATATCTTCCCATCCCAGCAAGTCATGCTCCAGATGATCTCACATAACAACTCACCACAGCCATTGTGCCGGGGCATTAGGGACAGATCGCAGCACACACCAGATTCAAAATGGCACTCAGAGGGGGAAGGTTAGAAACCTTGGGACAGGAGTAGGAGGAGAGGGTGTTTAGAGGTATGTAACACGATCTCCCCTTCTGGAAAATGAGCTCCATCATCATCAGCATCATCATCAACTTCATCAACTTCATCAACTTCATCAACTTCATGTCTTTGAACTCAGCGTATGCGTAAACCAGCATTGTTGCTAACAACCTGTCAGCTGGGAGCTGAACACTAGACCCTTAGCTCTATTATAGCTCCAATATGCCTTTCGTTTTTTCAACACTGAGGCGTTGGATAAACACACTCGACCTGCCTGTGGTTATGGAAAAAGATACTACTGACCAAGCCCTTTTTCCACCGTGCCCCCCTCAGGAAGGCCGTGGGGAAATGAGAGAGAGAGAGGAAAATACAAATATAGATTTTT
>OLKM01000555.1:139261-184261 GCA_900291075.1 Melanogrammus aeglefinus | reverse complement strand
GAATCCTATTCATTTGCATGTCCTTTATCAAACGATCAGAATTGTATGGTTTGGCTATTATTAGAAGGGTGGTTATCCTGTGTTTTTCTAATAGATGTCTGTGTATTGTATTTTCTAAGCAGCCAGGTCGAAAAGCATGGTGATGGGCGAGGTGTCGCGGGCCACCGGCCGGCCTGCTTCCCCCAGCCTCCAGGAGGGGGCGCTGAAGGCTGGCTGGCTGAAGAAGCAGCGCAGCATCATGAAGAACTGGCAGCTCCGCTGGTTTGTGCTGCGATCGGACCAACTCTACTTCTACAAGGATGAAGAGGAGACTAAACCACAGGTAGACTATTGCAAAAAAAAATACATCAAACAATGCAGGTGAACTGAAATTTACTGAAGCCACCTGAGCGATTGCTAAAAAAGTAGGCCCCTTTATAGTTATTAGTAAGCTACTCTAGTTACTTACGCAATAAGCCATTTATCACAACAAATGGTGTGTGATTTTCATAATGGCCATCATTCACATATTAATGATACTGAGAAAGAAAAGAAAAAGTCACATTATGCAAGTCTGCCAAATTATTCCAGTTGAATCCCGTTTTTCTTTAAAATGACGATAATGTAGGCTATATCATTTAGGCCTATGTGTATCACGTTGCCATAATGAGGGGGCATTATTCATACATGAGTCCATTATTTTCCATTGCTATTGCTTTGTCACTGCATAATAAGCAGCTGGTGATGTTTCTAGTTTCCATCTAAATGTATTCACTTGACTCAACCTTCTGGCTGAACCAGACATGCATTCTCCCTAGCAATCAGCCTCTCCTGACCTTGATACATCAGACCAGGGGGTCTACACCTGTGCTTTTAGATTATCAGTTAATAGAGGTGGTGGTGGGGGGTGGCAGTCAATTTGTTGCAGAGGCTGCACCATGACTACAAGGGGGATGACGTTATCCAACAAGACAGCATGGCACCTTGCACCTACACACACAAAGACACACCACACACAAACACACACACACACACACACACACACACACACACACACACACACCACACACACACACACACACCACACACACACACACACACACACACACACACACACACACACACACACACACACACATGCCCGTGAGCATGAAAGGACATACATATCCTCTTAAGTGTTATAATAATGTCCTTATAATGGTGTGTGAAATCCCATATTGATTGATGTGCATATTGTGCACGGCCGCCTTTTCATTCATTCTGAGGATCACAGCCTCAGCTCAAGCACACACACACACACATACACACATGCACAGACAAATGCACACGCACGCACACACACACAAGCACACACGCACACACATACACACACCCACAAACACACACACGTCTTTGTGAGCATGCACGTGTGCATACATACTGATGTGTGTCTCAGTTTGTGTTTCTATTCAGCAGTGGACAAATGCTGAGGGGGTTTGACGGACAGCCTTTAATCACAGCATGTCGATACCCCCCCACTCTGCATTGATTTCACATCCCTGTCGGAAGGCTGGCTGTGCACATGCATGCATTCATGTATGCATGCATTGCACACACACACACACACACACACACACACACACACACACACACACACACACACACACACACACATACACACACACACACACACACACACACACACACACACACACACACACACACACACACACACACATACACACACACGCACACACACAAATACATGCAGAACTACGCATAAAACACACGCACAAGCCCACACATATACCCCAACCCGCAAACAAGCATGTAGATCAACTACACAGGCACACATATATCCAAACATACACACATACACACAAAAATACATGTACTCGCACAGACACACACACACACACACACTCTCCCCGGGGTGGGACCAGAGCTTGCAAGCAACTGTCAATCTGCTCCTCTTTCTCGTTTCTTTTGTTTTCATCCATCTTCTTCCTCCTCTAATCAATAGTAGAATCAGGGGGTCTGAGGACGGGGAACGGGTGGAGATGGAGGGGGAGGGGGGGGCCATCAAAGCAACCGGCCCCCCTCCCCCTCCACCTCCACCCCACCCACCAGTGTTCTGGGCTAATTGGTGGGGTGGGGAGTTTATGGATGGGGGGGGGGGGGGGTCACCACTGAAAAAGAGAGGGAGGGTCAGGAGTAGATTCAGGGCAAACACGCCCAAATAAGTGTTGAACACCCAAACACATTTCACTAAATGAAACCTCCACAAAAGATGGATTCAAATCCACAATCCACCGAATAACACAGGAGTGGAAGGATAGGAACGATCCAGTCTCCAAAGCACAGGTCAGGAAAACATCCATATAGTGTAATGAATAGTGTAATCTCTCTCGCTATAACCAAGGACCCTATCCTATACCCTACAATCTGCTATTTCCACATGATCTAAGGACTCTAAGGGTGGACCAATGAGAGACCGTGTGGGGCTGCGCCTCGGGGTTGCACTGCGGGTTGCGTTTCCTTGTTCTTCCTGCATGGGTTCCCTCTCCGTTGCGCGCTACACCCGGCGTTGTATTACGATCTCACGGCCCCCTGGGGAGCCTCGTCTTTCCGCATGGCTCCTGCCCTCAGGCCTTTGCTCCATCCACCCACCACACACACACACACGCACACACACACACACACACACACACCCAACCCCGGCACCATCCCATTTGTTGCCATGGTGACTAATGCATGCGTCAGCTCGGCCTTCTGGTTGCCGGGGCCAATTTGGCGAGGAGGAGTCTCTGTTCTTCCCCCCCCCCCTCCTCCGCCCCGTTTGATGTTGTGTGCCAGCCCGCACTGAGCCCAGTCTGGTAGAGGGAGCCAAGGCCAACGCACATACACACACACACACACACACACACACACACACACACACACACACACACACACACACACACACACACACACACACACACACACACACACACACACACACATCACACACGATCACACACACATACGCACACGCACAAGCACACGCACTCACAGACACACAAACACACACAAACACATTGATGCAGACACGCAACACACACACACACACACACACAAACACCCACACCCAAAGGCTCCTGCTGGGAGGAGAGGAAATATATTCTGGTCATTTAGGGCTGAGCTCTGGTGCAGAAGACGTTTATAGATAAATATGTATATATGGACCTGGTGGTTTGGGAAGGGGGAAAAGGAAAAAGGCATGGGAAGAAGAAAGTCTACCTAAATGTCAACCCCCTACCTGCTCTGTATCAAATATATCTCTAAGTTGCTTTGACTTCAAAAGTCTGCTTCGAGAGGGAATAAGGAAACATGGAAGGCCCTTATTGGAGCCTCAAAAGGGGCCTGATTTCTCTCTTATAACCAAATGAATATCCCCTCATGCTTTGCCTTTTACAGGGCTCCATACCTCTCCAAGGCTGCCTGGTGAACGAGCTCTCGGCCAATCCGGACGAACCAGGAAGACATGTTTTTGAAATTGTACCAGGTGAGAGGTCCCCTCCTTCCTGCCAAACCCCTCACACATTAACACAAAGGCGCCGCAGTGTCTTCGGATCGTACGCTAATGTCGCCGTCACATTGGAGAGACCCCGACTGGCCTGTAAACAAATAAACAGTAGACAAGGGGGGGCTGCTGTCTCTGAATAACAAACATTTAGAACTTAAGCATTTCTCAACATCAACGTATCAATAACAACACGTGATCAATGTTTTATTTACATTACACTTGATATAAAATACATGTGATGAATTAATTTGAACATAAATATGACTCATTGACATCACCTGAGGGATGTATCCGTCATAGTGATTTTCACCCAGAAAACAGCCGCTCCACCGCTAAGTTGCATTTATTAAATGCCTCTGTGATTCGTTGATGTAAGCATCACACGGGTGAAGCAGTCAAGGCAGATTTGCTGTCAATACGTCCATGCCTTCGATGCCTCAATCCATTTCCTCATCATATTTATTTGTCTACAAAGCAATTTCAACCTCATATCCATGAGGTTAAAACCGCCAGTTGTTCTGCTTTCGGCCACCAGGGACTGCTGTTGCCCAGCAATCAGATTCAGGCGCGTCGTGGCCACTCTGGTGCCTTATGTTTCGGTTGTCGTTCAGTTCTCAGTACATCTCGGTCCACATGAAAGCGCTGAGGGGGGAGTGACAACCAAGCCAACCAACAAATGCTAGATGACCTATTGCCGTCATTTAAGAGGAAAAATCAATGGTCTGAGGATATACAGAGAAAAAGATGGTCGATCCATCATTGCGCTGACCTATTCCTGTAGATCTCAGGGCCAGTTAGGTTAGGCGTGGTCGGGTGGGTTGGTGTAGGGCAGGTGGCGTGACTCTATGTGTCCACAGCCATCATTTGTTGTCTCGCTTTAGACAAACTGGCCTCAGATTGATTTACCCTTTCAAGGTCTTACTTAATCAATAAGGGCATTTGTTCATTTTCTGATGTTTCTGCCAGGGTTGCATTTGTGTACGTGTGTGTGTGTGTGTGTGTGTGTGTGTGTGTGTGTGTGTGTGTGTGTGTGTGTGTGTGTGTGTGTGTGTGTGTGTGTGTGTGTGTGTGTGTGTGTGTGTGTGTGTGTGTGTGTGTGTGTGTGTGTGTGTGTGTGTGCGTGCGTGCGTGCGTGTGTGTGTGTCTGCGTGTGTCTGTGTGTATCTGTTTGCGTGGGTGGGTGTGTCATTCCTCGGCAGCATGATATCCAACACACTTATGAATTTACGAACCGTTTAATAAAACTGTGTCGCCGCAGGGCAACTGGTTGAGAAATGTAATCAGATTGTCCGTCAATCATCCTGGTTGGTGTCACACAGCACACACCCTTTCCTCAGTCCATCGGTCCATACAGCGGAGGCGTGTCTGCATTGCGGACACCCTCCAACTCACCCCAACCAGCCACCCATCCACATCCACCCTCCCAAGTGGTTAAAAGGGGCTAGAGTGCCTCTGGGGGGGGGTCCTTGTGTGGTCAATTTATGACCAGGCCACAAAGCATAGGGGTGCCATCTCCCAATCAGGCCGGGGGGGCCGGAGGGCAGCCCGGCAAGAGCCAGGAGGAGGAGGGAGGACAGGAGGAGGTGGGAGGAAGGAGGAGGTGGGAGGAGGACAGGAGGAGGTGGGAGGAGGTGGGAGGAGGACAGAAGGAGGTGGGAGGACAGGAGGAGGTGGGAGGAGGACAGGAGGAGGTGGGAGGAGGTGGGGAGGACAGGAGGAGGTGGGAGGAGGAGAGGAGGAGGTGGGAGGAGGTGGGAGGACAGGAGGAGGTGGGAGGACAGGAGGAGGTGGTAGGACAGGAGGAGGTGGGAGGACAGGAGGAGGTGGGAGGACAGGAGGAGGTGGGAGGAGGTGGGAGGCCAGAAGGAGGTGGGAGGAGGAGGGAGGACAGGAGGAGGACAGGAGGAGGTGGGAGGACAGGAGGAGGTGGGAGGACAGGAGGAGGTGGGAGGCCAGAAGGAGGTGGGAGGAGGGTGGGAGGAGGTGGAGGACAAGGAAGAGGTGGGAGGCCAGAAGGAGGTGGGAGGAGGAGGGAGGACAGGAGGAGGTGGGAGGAGGACAGGAGGAGGTGGGAGGACAGGAGGAGGTGGGAGGAGGTGGGAGGACAGGAGGAGGTGGGAGGACAGGAGGAGGACAGGAGGAGGTGGGAGGACAGGAGGAGGTGGGAGGAGGTGGGAGGCCAGAAGGAGGTGGGAGGACAGAAGGAGGTGAGAGGAGGGAGGACAGGAGGAGGTGGGAGGACAGGAGGAGGTGGGAGGAGGTGGGAGGACAGGAGGAGGTGGGAGGGTGGGAGGAGATGGGAGGCCAGAAGGAGGTGGGAGGACAGGGGAGAAGCCAGACAAAATGCAGCAAAGAAACCCAGAGGCGGTATGAAGCAGGGTCCTCCTTGAGGGGGTGGGTGATGGAGGGGATAGGGGTTGTTCTGAAGGACACGGTGCTGGTGACAGGAGAGGGAGGCGGGGGAGGTCTGTGGGTTAAGGTTAACGGTTGACCCCGAGCCCAGAGCTTCTGGGTATGGATGCTCAAGAGATTCAAGATCAATAATGTTTTATGAATGCTTGGTGAGATATTTATGGAGACCACTCTGGGATTCTCTAATAGTCGGCACATTAAAACTCCCCTTCGGCGTTCTCAGAGAGTGGACCCGGTACGTGATAACTACTCGTCTTGAGAAAGCAGTCTGATCATCGTTATAAAACCCTAATTTATTACCTATGTCTGGGTGCCTCAAACGAGTCGTCTTTTTACTGCTAACTGTCAGGGTAATGCACCTCCCTCTCTGGTCCCTCCCTCCCCCTCTGGTCCCTCCCTCCCTCCTCCCTCCCCCTCTGGTCCCTCCCTCCCTCCTCCCTCCCCCTCTGGTCCCTCCCTCCCTTCTCCCTCCCCCTCTGGTCCCTCCCTCCCTCTTTGACCCCCCCCCCCCCCCCCCCTCTCTGCTCCCTCCCTCTGTACTTTTCTTCATCATTCAGTTGGGTTGCTTTTCACGCCACCTGTGATTGACAGACAAGATGGACTCCCCATCAGAAAAGCCCCGGGGGACTTCTTAAACCTATATTGCCTTTAACGGAAGCAGTCACAGTAAACCGAAGCAGATATTTTCACAGCACATTTCACTGACTAATAGCTGACGGATGGCTATGCCATTTCTAACAAATTACACTCAGACTACTACAGCTGTTAAAGCTTAAGCGCCTTTAAATGATCCATATTGGATTTGGGGGTCTTTAAATGGAAATCTTTGGATATTATCCTTCAAAAAGGGCCTGAGAGCAAGATGCCAAGTTGAACAAATCAAAGCCAACTCAAGTCATGTGGTGGAGTTTCTATTGAGGTAGTCATTAATCCTTGTTGCTTTTTGGCATATATATAGAATGGGAGAGTAATCTGCAAACTTTTCCGAGGGCCAACCGAACACTGCTAAGCTGTCTTTTGTGTTAGCAAAGTGCCATTAATCCACCTGGGAAACAACAGTAGAGCCCTGTCCCAATTCCTTCCTTACACCCCCCGACTACACACTACCTCTCCGTTTTGAGCGCTTCGACGTAGCATAGGATGACAATGAAAAATGACAATTAGGTGTAGCAGTAGTGCCGTTTGTGCCCTCCAGATGGCCCTAACTACTGTGTGAAGGATCTGGCTCCACTAGGAGTAGAATGAGTTTCCCAGAATGCATTTCGACTTCTGATATAAACCATGGTCACCAAAGTGGGGACAGCTAATTGAATATTTTAGCAATAACGTTGTCCTCAAAAAAGTAATCAGTTGGAATGTTTTAGTTTAATGCATAAAAAAAGGGAAATATTTAAGTTTACAATCTACGAAAAATGCCCACTACAAGCGCTTTACAAGTCAGAGTCTTTCTTTTAATCTGTTTCATACGGAGCGGCAATAACCTCAAGGAGAGCTTTCAAGCGGAGTCAGAGGGCTTAGGGAAGAAATAGCGCAGGGTTTTAGAGAAATGTACACACATACACATCTGTGCAGCAACAGTGCCTGTGCAAATATGACCACTTAAGCCAACTCATTATTTTTGAAGTAGATGTTTGCACAAACACACACACACACACACACACACACACACACACACACACACACACACACACACACACACACACACACACACACACACACACACACACACACACACACACAAACCCACACACATACACACACACGCACGCACACATAATACACTTTGTGCGTCTCTGGACCACTCACCCCACTCACAACAACAAACACAGTGTCGGGGGCCCCGGTTCTCGGCCCCGGGGCCAACTCTACACGGAATGACATCATGTGTGAGTACACTGTGTGTTACCATGGCGATAATACCCTGGTGCTGATACGGGTGGCCAACCTGAGAGACATATTTGTCTCATTCATGCAGTCATTTAGAGAACAAAGTGATGACAATCAGAGCATATAATCAACATTTTTGCATCTATGAAAAATTCTTAGTTGCTTGACCAGGTTTCGAACAAAACCACTAAACACATTGGGTTTTCCTCTGTGGTGGGCGATTCTCCTGATTTAACATTTAGCCTGTATAGACGTAGTATGCACCACTGCTATTAGTGAGTGTTTCTAGGATATTTATATACCCCTAGTGACTCCATTACAGGGAATGCATAAGATATGGACGCATGCTGATGCTGTAGACATTTTGTGCATGAAATGTGAAGATGGTTTCTGGCGACATCCAAGCTAAAAACTTGGTATTTATCAGACAACAGCTGCTACATAAACACTAGTTTGGTGCACACACACACACACACACACACACACACACACACACACACACACACACACATACTGAAAGAGATACGTAAACATCTACAAGATTAAGACTGTGGTCTGTCTCAAACCATCAACAACGCACAGCAAGGTTAGTCAAACGACCTAGGAAAACAAAACAAAGTAAAGAAAATCTCTGCTGACTTGAAACCTCAGCCAAACAAATTGATAGAAATCCTTCAGGAAATAAAGATTGATTTGTTTTGTAGTAGTTGTAGTCTTTCTGGAACTTATGATTGGACTTTGACACAATTTACTTTAAGTAACATCAAGTCTGGTAGACTTGGATCAATCTCATTGGCCCACATTGGCTTTGTTTGCTTTGGGGGATGTGCGTTTGTGCGTGCGTGTGTGTGCGTGTTAGTTTATTTGTTTCTGTGTCTATGTTTGCAAAGTTTGGAAGATGTACAGAGGGAGAGTAAGTGTGTGAGAGAGAGAGAGAGAGAGAGAGAGAGAGAGAGAGAGAGAGGAGAGAGAGAGAGAGGAGAGAGAGAGAGAGAGAGAGAGAGAGAGAGAGAGAGAAGAGAGAGAGAGAGAGAGAGAGATGAGAGAGGAGAGAGAGAGAGAAGAGGGGGGGGGGGAGGAGAGAGACACAGAGAGAGAGAGTGTGAGAGAGAGGGTGAGCTCTCACACTCCAGAGGTATTTGTGTCTCCCCAGGGGAGCTGAGGAGAAAGACTTGCTGCCCATGTGGATTAAAAAGGATAAAGAAGCATGGATGAATGAAGGGACAAATTAATGAATGAATGAACCGCGGTGAACCAGAAGGGAACCGGCAACCGGCTGACAAACTCGTTGTGCAGGTTCTAGCTCGGGACGTTTGGGATAATGGCTCGTTAGCTAGCCGCTCGCTTCTCGCTGTACTACCTGAGACCTATGGAGATCACTTAAAAGGAACTTCCTGCTCGTGGAGGAACACGCGTCATGGCTCAGCATTAGCCTCTCAAATACAGTGCCAAGCTAGGGCCCCGGCCCCTCCGGCCCCCCTGGGCCCCTGGTCCATAGCCATGGGGCTCGCCTGCTGCAAAACAGGGAGACTGAAGAAAGACCACCTTCAAGGTAACCAGAGAAAACCCACGATAAACCTGTCTGGTCTCAGGCTTTGATTTATGGGTAACACTTACATTAATTAGGGTACATTATAAAGGGTGCATTAATTAACCATGCATTGACATAAGTCACTAGTAATAATAAGCATTAATAATTAACTAATGGTCTCATAATTATTTACAAATGGTCTTCATGTTAACTAAGGTAATACATTATTTAAAAGGGTTAGGGTTAGGACCCCACTCACCCTTGCCCTGTTCTCCTATGCGAGGGTTAGGTTTAGGGTAACCCTAATGCTGTACAATGATGCTTGATACCTGCCTTAACTAATGTTAATACATTTTGAATTAATGTACCCTTATTGTAAAGTGTCACCGATCAATTGACTTACTGTTTTGTCATTGGGCAGACACACTGTGTTTATGAGTGACTTAAAGTGAATCCAGATGTCATTAAGGATAGGGTAGGGGTGAGGTGGCGTCTTGCTCAAGGGTGATGGTAGACGGTTGGGCATCAAACCCGGAACCTTTCGCTAACCACTATAGACTATAGATCTGTGATGATGGCGGGAGTGTGTAATGTTACCACAGTGAATTCATCTGGACTGCGAGCAGATCAGTTAAATCTAGAGTACGCTCAGTCCCCGGAGGAGGAATACATTAGCGTTTTGATTTTGCACAGTTGAGAAACAGACACCGTGTGCATCGACAGACAGACAATCTTCTATCGACCGCTGCTTGCAGGGATTCACTGTTTTCTTATTAGAGGAATTTCTATTTAATGTACAGAATTGTCAGTCAAGTCTCAAGTGCATTGAATCTCGAAGGCGTTTATATTTTAAATCACTGTATTGCTTGGAAGTTTGATTGTATGATTGCAATATAGCGAGATTGTGACGTGAAGGTAGAAACAGAGTAACTGGCTGAATCAAAATAGAGAATCTCTAGGTTATTTCATTTATATGCTTTACTCGCTCGCTGAAAGACACATCTGGCAATTACCACACGTCTGCACTTTATTGGCACATCTGGGGAGACCTAGAGAGGGTGACATTGTGTGTAACATTGTGATAATGGTCCTGGAGCAACAAGCCGGGCATTATAGCGACAATGCTAAAAGCAATTATATAAATATTGACCAAATCCATTCCTGTAAAAGCATAATAATGAGGGAATAACAATTAATCCTAACCATATTGTGTATTATCCTCCTCTGTGACTGCCTAGTTAGTAGGATAAAAATGTTGCTGCTAGTCTGTCTTTTCTTAAGACCTCCAGAAGGCTTACTCTTTTCTGAATTTGTGAAGTAGCTGGCCATGGAAAATACTGTTTTCTGCACACAGTAAAATAGTACATTTTTGGTTGCGCACAAAGGAAATGCTAGCATAAGGCTAATGTTTAAATGTTAAGGTTAAATATTAAGAAGGCCAAACATAATCCTATACATTTGCGAGTGCACACTTCAGGAACACGAGTTGGAGGTTTGAAAATGCGGTACGCCTAGGCTAATGTGCCAGGGGTCATCCATCATTAAGTCTCATCTGTGGTCGCACCAGGGTGAGAAGTGAGAGAGAAGAAGCATTGTGTCACAAGGGAAGTAGGCTATGAAGTCCAAGGTTTTTTTTAGTACACACCGTAATGGTGGTCTTATATAAAGGCGAACACCAGCTATTTTCTAGTTAAACTGAACGGTTAAGCAGGTATGTGGCCTAATTTCCCAATACTAAGAATTCAATCCCAAATACAATTTGACTTTGATTTGTTAATTACTTGTACTGGCCCTTTTAAAAAGATTTCTGTGGCAGGGCTAGCTAGCTAGCTAGTTACTTTGACCTGCGGTGAAAATATATTTAAAGGAAGGATTCGCTCAGTTTAAACAAAAGCCAAGGTTGGTTAAAGGAGCTGTAGGCCTAGTTAATATTCAAGAAAAAAAAATGTTTCTCCGCCATTAAGAAATTTTGCATTCCAGAAAAGGGATGGATTCCCCTAATAAATCATGGATGAGATGCCCAGATTGGTCATTTATGAAACAAGATGGCTCGTATAGAGGCAGGAAGAGTCAACTACAAACAGATATTCTCACATAAAATTCCAATCATTAAGAGCTTAAGGATGCTCTGCCCTTTCTAACAAATTAGAGTCAATTCACAGGTTCACAAGTATGAATGTGAGTCAGGAATTATACTTATTGACTGTGGAGCAGTCTGTATTTGAGGACATACTTATCCACATTAATGAACCATAATTAGACGATTCGATTTCACACCAATTTACAACGTCGCAGAGAAAATAATTTGACATTTTACTTTGACACACACACACCGAACAACACACCGACACACACCGACACACACACGTGCACAAACACACACACACACACACACACACCCACACACACACACACACACACACACACACACACACACACACACACACACACACACACACACACACACACACACACACCATACAGAGCTGCAGAAAATTATATTTATTCCATTCCGGGCAGATCGACGGAACCGAGACGCACATTTCCGAAGGGAAAAATTGATTCATTTTCAGAAGGAAACATTCAACACCCCCACAGCCCCCCATGGTTTCTCTTCCTGGGGACTGTGCAGGGGGGGAACTCAAACACATCCACTCACAGCCACTCCTTTACCCAGAGAGAGAGAGCTGGAAGAAGGTTCAAAGAAGAGTCGATTTAAAAAACGGTGCCTTAATATTCCTCTCCCTTTGACTTGCTTCTCATTTAAGGGTTGTGATTATTCCGCCTTTGTGTGACTGCAATGTAATGTTGGTTGCAGGTGTGTGTGCAGGTGTGTGTGCGTGCATCTGTGTATGTGTGTCTTATCAGACTTCCATATTAAAGTACTGGAGAGTGGGGCTCCTGAATGTCTGGTTTCTGCTCGTGTTTATTAGGCTTTTTGGATTTCCAAAGCTTCCTTAATCTCCCTTATCATTTCCTGGTAACAGGAGCGGCCCCAGGGATTCCGGCATTATGAATAAATAAATAGAGAGAGAGAGACAGACAGACAGACAGACAGAGAGAGAGAGAGAGAGAGAGAGAGAGAGAGAGAGAGAGAGAGAGAGAGAGAGAGAGAGAGAGAGAAGAGAGAGAGAGAGAGAGAGAGAGAGAGAGAGAGAGAGAGAGAGAGAGAGAGAGAGAGAGAGAGAGAGGAGAGAGAGAGAGAGAGAGAGAGAGAGAGAGAGAGAGAGAGAGAGAGGGGGAGAGAGAGAGAGAGAGAGAGAGAGAGAGAGAGAGACAGAGAGGGAGAGAGAGAGAGAAGAGAGACAGACAGACAGACAGACAGAGAGAGGGAGACAGAGAGAGGGGGGGGGAGAGAGAGACAGACAGACAGACAGACAGACAGACAGACAGACAGACAGACAGACAGACAGACAGACAGACAGACAGACAGACAGACAGACAGACAGACAGACAGACAGACAGACAGACAGACAAAGAGAGGGAGTCAGACAGAGAGAGAGATATTAAAGCTGTTACAGACTATTGCCTCACTTCTACTGATACAAAAGAACATCCTCTTTGCGACTGAAACTTAGCCAAGCATCCCCCTCCATCCCCCGATGTCTCTGTCTCTGTCTGTCTCTGTCTATCTCTCTCTCTCTCTCTCTCAACAGATGTAAAAGAGTTATTAGTAAGGTACAATAGTACTCCCGCAATATTTATGTGGATCCTAATTTCTATGTGGCTAACAACTGCAATACTAATCACATATTGCACTTATCATTACGGCTTTGGAGAAAATAAATTGCTTTTCATGGTCGTTCACAGTAATGGACTTCAGACCCAAGTGTGTGTGTGTGTGTGTGTGTGTGTGTGTGTGTGTGTGTGTGTGTGTGTGTGTGTGTGTGTGTGTGTGTGTGTGTGTGTGTGTGTGTGTGTGTGTGTGTGCCTGTGTGTGTGTGTGTGTGTGTGTGTGTGTGTGCTTGTATGTCAGAATGTGTGTGACGGTCTGTGTGCTTGAGTGTGTGTGTGTGTGTGTGTGCGCACTTCAGACCAAAGTGTTTGTGTGTGCTGTTCATCATTTCAGTGTGAATTGACCAAGCTGGCTGGAGGGGGGGGGCTCTTAGGGCACTTAGCTTTATGGCGCTACTGTTTATATTTGTAATTCCTTCTCACAGTTGAATGACTCAAATCAACACCACCAAACACAGGATAGCCTCGCATGACTGAGCACCCAGAATAAAGTGCTTGACCCCAAGCTGAAAGGTGCATTGATCCCCAATGTCAAGATTAAGCTCCACATATGTACCTCCAAATGCTGCGAGTCACTTTGGATAACAACATCTGAAAAGTTATTGGATGGAATCCAAAAACAATCAAACCACTATATTACATATTCCCAATTCAAGTTGATAGATTTAGGCCTTCACACATTTATTGCTAGCGTCTTTCTTTTTGCATTTCCTCAGGGTCTGTTTGAATTAGTAACATGAATACAATGTATGTTCTATTATAATGGAATATAAATGCTTATTAAGATTTCATGTGATGCAGTGGGGCCATCTAGTGGTATTAAAACCAAGTAGTCCTTGGGGATATTAAAAACCTGTCCTTGTATGAATACTAGCACTAGATATTGAATGCACTGTTACAGACAATACAAATCACCTCTTGTTCAAACCATAGTGTGACTTCACTATTGTAAGAATGGCTTTTCCTTCACTTGTGTGCCATCTTTGTAGTCTTGTTTCCAGCTGCCAATAATAGCTGATAGGTAGTACTAATAAAAAATGTGTGTGGGGTTCCCATTCATACATTCAAACTCATGGGACAAGGTTTTTTCATGAAGAGAAAGCAACAATTATTTGTTGTGAGGCCAAACTGAGCAGGCAGTCCGTGGCTGTTTTAGATGTTGTGATCATTTGGCTTAGATACAATGAGAATCCATTTCTCTTCATGTGCAGTGAACAAATCACTGTTTTGTGATTTCAATATCATAGTGCAGCTTTATACTAATACATCACTATTTTCTCTATAAGAATTTGTGTGGTTGAACAACAACCCCCGTGAACCTGTCCTGTTTCTCCGAAAACTCCTGTCAGTCTCCCATGTGTCCTTCTGTCTGTCTCTCTCTGCTTCTGTATGTCTCTCTGTCTCTCTTCATCTCCGGCTGTCGGTCCTTCTGTACGACTCTCTGTCTGTCTCCCTCCAGTCCGACTGTCCTTAAATCTGTCTGTCTGTCTCTCATTATCTTCACTTCTATTTGTCTGTGTGTTAATATATGCATCAATCCATCTGTCTGTCTGCCCATCCATCCAGTCTTACTCTTTCTCTCTGTCTCTCTCCCCCTCTACGCAGGTGGATCAGGGGAGAAGGACAGGGCAGCCATGAGTCATGAGGCCTTCTTGTTGATGGCCAACTCCCAGAGTGATATGGACGACTGGGTCCGGGCCATCCGCAGGGTCATATGGGCCCCCTTCGGAGGAGGTAGGCTGCCTAACCCACCCTCACTTTGGGCTCTGGACATTACCACACACACACACACACGGTTGTGATTCTTCTACGTTCGGACCTTTGTCTGCATTGTTTTAGAGTGGACATAAGGTCAATACGTAGAAAATGGATCAGGTCTTGGTCTGGGTCTGGTCTCGGTGTCTCTGCACTTGACAGCAGTCCAGAAATACAACAAGGGGTTGCTGGGAGTCAACGGGCCGGTGACTGACAGCTGGGGGGGGGGGGGGGGGGGGGGGGTTTGGTCTGGGCTGGTCTGGGGGTGTTGCATTACGTTGTATTAATAGTATGATCGTAAACACACACACTGATCAGACAAGTACAGTATGTATATATGTAGGCGCGCATGCACACGCAGTGATCGCGTTTCAACCCTTTCCATCAAAGCGTGAAGCTTTTACCACCCAGAAGCGTGCTCGCTGATACGACTAGAAGGCCTGTACCATGTATACAGGCCTGTGCTACTATGCTACTTGCTATAGTAGCTTGTGGGGTTTTCTATCATACATGAAATGTGTCTTAAATGATGGATTCATTGGCACTTTTCTCAAATATAACTTTGCAGCCCCTTGAGAATAAATGTTTGATTCGCAATATCATTTGGGTGAATATGAACAGTACTATGTTTATGCTGCGATAACCTCATATTTAAACCGAAAAGAGAAAGAAAATCCCACAGACTGACATGACAGTTGTAGAAAAACCAGTACAGCATGTCCAAGCACAATTTCATCCAAGCGTCTCCCGGCCTCCCCTATCCCATACCCCCCACCCCCACCCCCAATCCCAGCCCCCCTGCTTCTCCGTTTACCCCATTAAGAATAGACCCCACCGTCTCCAATATAGAGGAGGTGTCGTTAACGGCGGGGGGGCCGTGGAGGACGCACCCCGCTGACCCATGTCTGGCCGCCTCCCTCACTCCTGGGCCCTGACATCAGCTGTCGGTTCGACAGACCTCTCTCCCGCCCAACCCTCTCCCGCCCGTTCATTCCCGATCCTCGCTCCGGTGTTAAAACATAGTTTGGGGGGAAAACCGTCGGGAGTGTTCTCCAATGAAAGCCGTTTGCGGCCACGTCTCCGGGTCGAACCATCGTCTGATCAGGCGCTCGGTGGATAAATGCAGAGGGATGTATGAGAGGCGAGCTCTGCTTCTTGTGCAGCTCCGTGCTCCGTGGCGTCTTACTATGACTACTGGGACCCCTCCGCCGCGTGCGACTGCTGTGTCCACTCAGCAGGTACTGCCCACCCTGTTCTCCCCTGTACGTACGGGGGCACCGTACTTGGATCTTCATATTCGTTATGTGCTATTTCTCGAATCAACCAAGAGCTCCGCGTCTATTGGTTGTTTCTGTTTTCACTTCACATTTGCATCAAGAAAGTTGGTGTTCTGTCTTATATTCTAACCATATTTTTTGAAAAGTATGAATATAGATGACTGAACACCAAAAAAACGAACTAACTAACAAATAAACAACGTTACCTTACTGATGATATTCAAGATTTGATCTTGAATCATGGCAGGTGGTGGATAGTGCAGTAGTTAGGGTTAATCTGCCATCTGGTACTGGGTTCGATACCTGGATGTCCACAGTCTACCTGTAGACACTCCTGAGCACGATGTCCTGTTGGAAAACCATTCCGACGCGAGGCTCCTTGGGATAAATAACCACCGGAGTGCGCGTCTCCCCGTCTCTCCTCAGGGATCTTCGGCCAGCGTCTGGAGGACACGGTGCAGTACGAGAAGAAGTTTGGCCCGCGGCTGGCCCCCCTGTTGGTGGAGCAGTGTGTGGACTTCCTGCGGGAGCGTGGCCTGGACGAGGAGGGCCTCTTCCGCATGCCGGGACAGGCCAACCTGGTGAAAGAGCTACAGGAGTCCTTCGACTGCGGGGACAAGCCCCTGTTCGACAGGTAGGCCGCACCGATGTTTATCTGTCTGTCTGTCTATGTATCTGTCTATCTGACAATCTATCCATCTTTCTTCATGTCTGTATCTGTCTGTCTGTCTGTCCATCCATCAACATACCCATATGTCTGTCGGTATATCTGCTGTCATTCAGGTTAAGTCAAGTCAATGTTGTTTGTATAGCCCTTATTCACAGTAACAGTCTCAAAGGGCATAACAGGCCATATATTTAGGACAGCCCCTTACCCTAGCCCCCCAAAAGACAACAAAAAAATAATTTTACGAGCCAAGGCATAAACCTTGAGAATGCCTGCCTTTATGTAGAATTTCTTTTCAATTAGAATGAATGAATAAGTAAATGTAAAACTCCAGCCAAAACAAAGAGCTGTGTCTCTTATCTAACAGTACAGTGTAGTGCTTAGCATGGGCATGCCAGCCGGCAGCCGAGCGCTGTGTGAGGCGACTCAACGTGCGCCTCTCCCTCCCTGCAGTAACACAGACACCCACACGGTGGCGTAGTGCTTAGCATGGGGACGCCAGCTGGCAGCAGAGCGCTGTGTGTGAGGTGGCTGTAACTCTCAACGTGCGCCTCTCCCTCCCTGCAGTAACACAGACACCCACACGGTGGCGTCTCTGCTGAAGCTGTACCTCAGGGAGCTGCCGGAGCCCGTTGTCCCCTTCGCCAAGTACGATGACTTCCTCTCCTGCGCGCATCTGCTCGCCAAAGACGAGGAGGAGGTGGGTGTGTGTTTGTTTGTGTGGGGGGGGGGGGGGGGGGGGAGGAGAAAACAAGAGAGACAGACAGAAAGAGTGTGTGGCTATGTTTGTGCGAGCAGGTGTGTGTGTCTGTATGTGTCTGAGGGTGTGTGTGTGCATGTGAGTATCTGTGAGAAAGCGTGTTTGTGTGAGCAAGTGTGTGTGTGAGCAAGTGTGTGTGTGTGTGTGTGAGCAAGTGTGTGTGTGTGCGTGTGAGCAAGTGTGTGTGCGTGTGCGTGTGTGTGTGTGCGTGTGCGTGTGTGTGCGTGTGCGATGTGTGTGTGTGTGTGTGTGGTGTGTGTGTGTGTGTGTGTGTGTGTGTGTGTGTGTGTGTGTTGTGTGTGTGTGTGTGTGTGTGTTGGGGGGGGGGGGACATGATTAATGAATTAAACAGTTGTCTAATGTATCACTATCAGGGGGTCCAGGAGCTGGAAAAACAAGTGAACTCTCTACCTCTGCCCAATTACAATCTCCTAAAGTACATATGCAAGTAAGCTATTTTTCTTTTTCTCTCAAACGGTATCATATCAAAGATCTTATTGATCTACATTCGTAATTAATTCATTATTGATAATTCTACATTAGGTTTCTCGACGAGGTCCAGTCCCATTGTAACGAAAACAAAATGAGCGTCCAGAACTTAGCCACGGTGTTTGGGCCAAACATGCTGCGACCCAAGATGGAGGACCCTGTGGCCATCATGGAAGGTGTCAGCCATCTTCTCTTTCTGCGACCGACAGCCACTGTCATCAGCAGCTACATGACATGATACTCCTTGTTTGAGATCTTAATTTGCTCAGAATCCGATACATCGAACGTTGTTTTGACACATCTAGATCGCCAAGAGCACTCCTGTATAAACACAACACTGCATAAGACCGCAAATGTTGCAATAGATTTACAATAATAATTCCTAGATGACAAAAGTTATGTTATGATTATGATTTATGTATTCATTTATGATTTAAGATCTAGCTTTTTCAAATACTAGTACAATACTATATTACTGCTGTAAAGATCTATTTTAATTTCATGGCCTACCGATTTCGATTCTAAAGCTCCAATGGCGTTGTGTTCCTTCTTCCTCCTCAGGCACTTCCCTTGTCCAGCACCTGATGACCATCCTCATCAGGGACCACAACCGCCTGTACTCAGGGAGGGACCAGGAGGGGCCGACCGCTCCCCAGTCAGAGCTCACCGTCCCTGGGCAGCAGCTGCAGCACCGCAGCCTGGGGGCCTGGATCTCCGAGGAGGACCTCCAGAGCTGCCCTCTCTCCAACGCCACCGGCGACGTCGACCTGGACAGCAGCGCCTCCTCGCTGGACGCCAAACTGTGCGCCGCCGTCACTCCCCCTCACCAGACGCCCAACCCCAACCCCGCTCCCAGACTGGGCCCTGCTTCCACAGGGAAGGGAGGAGGAGGAGGAAGCGGAGGAGAGACGGTGATCAGTCCCAGCAAACAAGCCAAGACGCTGCCTTCCTGGAAATACACCTTCAAGAGCTCCTCCTCCACGCCGCGCGGCCAGCCCCAGGCCAAGCAGAGCGGCGCGGGCTCCACCACCGACACCGCCAGCTTGTCTTCCAGCAGCGGTGGAGGCGGTGGTGGTGGTGGTGGTGGTGGAGGCGGTGGGAGTGGCGGAGGCGGAGGCAGCAGCGGCAACTGGCTGATGAACGGTTTGTCCTCTTTGAGGGGTCATCGGCGCACCTCCTCCGGGGAGCGCTCGGCGCGCGACCGCGACTCCACGGGCTCCTCCCAGCGGCTCTCCACCTACGACAACGTCACCTCCTCGTCCAGCATGGGGAGCGTGCCCAGCGTGGCCAGCACGCCCTGGTCCACCTCCTCCTGCGAGATCTCCGGCCCGGACTCGGCCAGCAGCGAGCCCTCGTCCAATCACAACTCTGGCAGCAGCTCCGGAGCCGGGGCGGAGTCGGACAGCCAGAGAGAGGAGGACCGGGGAGGGGACGGGGGGACGGGGGCTGAGCGAAGAGGCTCTGCGGACCAGGAGGACAGCTGTGAGGCCATGGAGGTGTGCGGGAACAGCGCCGCCTGCAGCGAGAACGGGAACGGGGTTGTGGCGAGCGTTGTCATTCCGTCCATTTACACGTCGGAGGACGGAGACGGTGGCGCCCCGTCGCTAGGCAGCCTGGTGGAGGGTCTCCGGGACGAGCTCAGGGGCCAGAAAGGAGCCTACGAAGTCCGGATCAAAAAGTAAGGCCGAGTGCTATCCGTGTAAATTAACATGGGACCATTCACACCATCAAATAAATGAATGAAGAGATTCCCAACCTTGGGGTCACCTGGTTTGTATATGTTATAAGCCATATAGTTTTTTATATAGATATATATATACAACATAAATGTGTTTTTTTTAAGTTTTCAAAGCTTTTAGAAATGTCCTGTATACACGGAAAGTGCGGTGAGATCCATATACGTTTGTGGGCGGTTAGCAAAGCATTATTTCGATTTACATCCCTGTTTTGTCACTCCCTGCAGGCTGGAGGAGTCTAGTGCGGCTCTGTGTACCCAAATGGAGCGGCTGGAGCAGGAGATGGAGCAGGAGAGGAAGAAGCAGCGCATGCTGGAGATCAAGCTACGCAACTCTGAGAGGGCACGCGAGGACGCTGAGAACCGAAACAAACTCCTAGAGAAGGAGATGGAAGACTTCTTCTCCACTCTGGGTGACTTCGCCCTTGGGGCAAGAACGAGCGATATATAACACGTGGAGCCACCATCGATGGGTTTTTACACACACTGTAAACAACCTGCTGAGTGCTGACTTCTGGGGTTCAACTCCAGCGGGTTCTCGGATCCATCAATTCCATCCAATCAGGACACGGCTTCCAGAAACATGGAACACGTCATTGTTTTGTTGTGAATTTCCCGGTTTGGAGTTAAGAGGAACTGGATTTTTGATTGGGATTGGAAGACAATGAAATGTAAAAAAACTATATAAATAGTAGGATGGACACTACTTGGCTACTACTTGGCCGAGAATTATAAAATCCCTGTTCTAGAGAGTGAAGTGCTGCTTAAACCCCTTGACCAAATCAAGGAGACCACAAACTTTGTGCGTTCCATTTATCACACATGGATCCGATTTTATACCCAAGTCAGGTTCTTGTATTTATCCGTTGAGAGGGGGGGGGGGGGGGGGGGGGAGGATTGGATTATGTGAAGTAAATATTAGGATCCAGTGAATGAAATCCCATTGTTGAATGCAAGCTAATGCTAATCATCTAAGCAAAGCTGTACAATGCCAGCCATCGTAGAAGTATTCCCTGAAAGTAGCTTATGGCCTTCTACTGAAGACATCCTCCCTTTCATTAGAACAATCACTATCAATGATCTTCTCCTTTGGATCATCTACCCAACAGATCTTCATTATGGTAACAAGGCCTGTATAGAAGGGTATCCTAAACAAGGGGTTGTCAATGGTGCACAGTACTTAACCATAAGAGAACCAAGAGCTGAGAACACTTCTGCTTCGAGCTGAAGAGTGCCATTGATTTAGCAAAACTGCAGTAAAAAGGGAATTGTTCTACGATGGTTAATTCTGGATTGCTGGTTGATCTCAGGCCACTTGTGTGCCTAGCTAACGAACCATTGGACGTAGCTAGCTGCGTCCAATGTTGATATCCCATGCCCCTCTGTCAACAAAAACCGACAAAAAGTATTTGGTTTACACCAATACTTGCAGATGAAGGTTGTATACCTCAGAAGATAAAGTAACACTATAACAGGGACAATTTCAACGTGTGATGTGCGACTTTAAGCATTTACAATTTAGCCTATGCTGCCGTAATAGCCAAGACATCCAGAAACGATATGAAGGTTGCTTGAAATCCATACCAAAGCCCCCAAAAGCTAAGACGTATACTCTGGTGTTTGCTAACCTGTATGACCTGTATCAACCAGACTGGAAGCCATGTTGGTCTTGGCACAGGAAGCTGACCACTGCCATCACAGTTAACGATAGCATTTCCTGGTTGTGCCTTCAGGGAAGTGTTATTAAACATATAAAAAAGTGTGCTGCCTTCTATTGCGGATTGGTAATTTAAACAGAAAGACATACAATGAAATACCTTCAATTGACCTGGATTGTGTCATTTATTGTGAAGCTGATTTTGTGTACTGAATAGACTGAATTTTGAATTGAGAATGTACTCTTCGTAGTGAATGTACTGTGTTGTGAATGAAATCAACGGAACCATTTATTTTAAAATAGCTAGAAAACAGAATATCACTGTAGTTGCCCACAATGTATCAACCTTAGGGTTGATATCAGTTTGTTCTACTTCACAATGTCTTTGATATAGGAATCTAATCACTAGCCAACACGACAAGTAGGTTTAATTCCTTACTCAACCTCAAATACGAAAACATACAACAAATATATGATAGACATTTGTCATTCAAAAGACTTAGGTTCACAGTCATGTGTTGTAAGCGTTGCATGTGGTTAAATTGTCTTTTTCAACAAATGTGCAGATAGCAGCACTCATTTCCTAAGGAGCGCAATGTAACCAGAATGAATTAAAAGTGAAAATGTGCTTTGGTTGGGAAAGAAAAGATAATAATTTTACTTTTCTTATTTTAATATATTTTGTACAGAAGAACATAGTAAATGTTATTCAACGGCCCTCGTTAAGAGTAAATGTTTGCAAGTGAGGATATCAGGAGTTTTCACCTTAAGGCTTTTTTTTTTTTTATGAACTGAAAACTTAAGTTTAGGGGCCTCTATTTTACCACTATGATATGTAGGTCGACAGGCCTCTTTGTGATGAATAGAGGGAGGTATTTGAAATGGCGTTTCAGTATCACACCTGGTGGTAAAATGGGGGCCCTTTAAGCAAAATGTGCTGGACTGAAGACTTAACTAGGTCTCCACAGAGCAGTTATGGTGCTTATTTATTATAAATCAACTCTATCGTAATGAATGAATAATCTATGAATAAATGAAAAAAATGATACTGAAAAGACTTCAGTGGGATTGCAACAAACAAACCAAAGTATTGCGTCATTTGGATCTCATTTTAAGTGCCACATTACGATCGAAGTACACTTTTCTTTGACTTATAAAATGGTCTTTAATGTAAATTAAGAACACAGAAACACCTGAGTGATTCAAAGTGTATTTTACTTTATTTGCAGTACATGTTTTTTTTGTTGGTCATTTTTTTTCTGAGTTGGCATCGTCCGATCCCAGTGCATGTATTCTAGTAGTGCACTTCATCGTTGGTTGCGCTTCTCTGGGGTCACGCAACGCAAAACCAACAACTCTTAATCTACTTGCATGGCTGGATTCACTAGCAAACATTACAAACCAGCACCATACATATAACGAGTTTTTACACTTTTTTTTAGCCATTTAAACTTTTATCCTGTTTTGTTTATTAACATTATTTTCGTCTTACCACACAACCAAATCAAGATATTCTGGCCATGATGAACATGAAGAAATCTCGTTTACTTTTCTCTTTTTTTTGTATTTTCGATCTCTGGCCGGATCTGATTGGTCGGTAAAACTAATTACATAACAATATGATTATAAACAAGTCACAGCAAAAAAAAATGAAAATAAAAAAATGTAGTCTTAAAAAAGGGGAAACGCGTCGACAGTACCAAACATTTTCTCTTCCTTCAGGAGACGGCTAACGGGACTAGTGCCGGAACTTACAACTAGCACAACTTGCTGAAGGTATTGCACTGAAAAACAGAACAAAAAATAGGAAAAAGAAGGGGGAGAAAAAATATATACATATAACATTTGTTTTAAACTTCTAGGACAAGTAGGCCTATACATAATGTACAAAACTAGAGGTCTGCTCAAATTAACAATGATAGTTTCAAAATAAATAAATAATATTTATGTTATTCACACGTCTTCCGTAGCTAATTCTGCAGGTAACTGAGTCCATCCGAATCCATAACCAAGTGTGTCCATCCAAAAACTGGTAGAAACTTTGAGTGAGGTAGTCCATCAAAGCCTTCAATTAAGATTAGGTTTTAGCAGTAAAATAAAAAACACTCTAAACAAATCTTTCCAATTGGGACTCTAAGGTGAAATACAAATAAAATAAAAAAAGACAGAGCATGGGATAATAAAAGCATCATTTATTTTGCCATTATTGTCTTACATTTCCTGCAATTACAGCAGGAAATAAGCTCCTGTTGTTACCAAGTCATGCCAGCTCATCCGTGAGCCTAAGTAGCGTTGTCACCACTATCCTTGAAAAAATTATAATAGTTTGGAAACCTGTTATCATGGGTAATTGATTGGAAGTTAAAAGGAATGTCAAGGTAGTAAATCAATTGAGTGTTTTGTGACGAAAAGCGTGAAATTAACTCAAACAAATAAGTTTAACTGTAAAACGGATTTACCTCACTGAATTAATCTTTGCCATTCACAAGTACTGTTAAGATATGAATAGATGGATATTTCACAAAAGTACATCTCAAATGGAGGCCTATATGGCCAACCCATAATAAATGTCTCATAGCGAATTCTCATCAAGGTCACATTGAATGATGGCTGTTCAAAAGTGGACCCACGCAGTATTATGTGACCAAATAGGGCGTTTGGAGCCCTCCGTTCTGTTCATAACCCTCAGGAGAACTCTTTCCATTTATCCTTAAAAGTATTACAGATTTTGAAAAGTCTAAAGCAATTATAAGGAGAGGCGAGAAGGGAGATTATGAACAAATACAATTTTTCAGAAATATTTGTCAATTAGCTGTTACCTCAACCGTTGCAAAATGTGCCAAAATCGATGATGATTCACTAGTGTGATTTAAAGAAATAAAAGACTTTGACAATCCACCTTTTCCTTTCAAAACAACAGAAACGAAAACAAATGTTTGTTATTACTATGGTTACCCTGCAAAAAGACCACAGTCTCCAACTTTATCGTCAAAACTTACAACAAAAAAGAAACAGTAGAAAAATATACAAAACATTTGCAAGAACATCCACCTTTCGTGATTGATTTTAAACGTGTAACCTGCCATTTCTTACCTACGAAAACCCTCCGCGCCGAACGAGTACACTACCTCCTACGAAGTCGGGAATGAACACTTAAACAATAGGCACTTTCCTTTCCAAAAATACAAATAAAAACACACCCCGAAGAAGGGCTCCATTATTGCATACAGTAAATAATCATCAGACATTAATTGGGAGAGAGACTGTTTACATTTTTCTTAACTTTAGTTTTTCTCATATTGAAGTTAGGCTGCCGTGCGTTGAGTTTTGGTTTAAAAGTCGTAGTCACACTCCCAATAGTTTGAGTTAAAATCTGAAACCGTCGCAAAGAGCACAAAGATACATCCCGTTACGTTACTAATAAAAGGATCTTGTATTAGGAAGCAAAACTTATCTAAATCATACTTACACAGTTCCCTCTTGGTCGTACGATACACATCCCTCAATAAACACTACAGATCCAACACCTTCAACAAACCTTCTCGACATCACACCTTGGTACTTACTGAAACATTCTCTGTACACCCCAACTGACACGTCAAACCTCACAGCACTCGCAACCTTTTCATATCCGTAAAGCTCCCATAGTCTATGTCAATACATTCCCCCAGTATTTTGCCGTCAATGTGACATTACCATTTAAAGCAAACCTCTCGAGCAGTGGTGGGGGATTTAAGTGTAAAGCTATTCTCGGGGCTATATGAAGGGAAGATCGACTGTCAGTACAATCCTACACGCCCACTGTGAATCAAACATAAAAAATAGAAAAGAAAAAATTCAGCAAAAGAAACGCTTAAAAGCTCCACTTCCCCCTCCCCCTCACTGTGCCGTTACATAGCTTAAAAAGGAAAAAATAAACAATAAAAAATAAATAGTACAATTCTTACATCTCACACAGCAGGGGTAAAATGGTGGAAAGAGTGGGAAATCAAACAGCATTTTGAAATCGCCAGCAGCTGTCAAGAATAAACTTAACATAACAAAAAATAAAGAAAGAAAAAATATCGCTTCCAAAAGAAAAAGTGTTTACAGGTAAAGAAGTAGTAGTAGTAGTGGTGACTCACAAGGAGAAACCTAATATCTTTATACAAACAAATCTTAAAAAAGGGAAAAGAATCAAACCGAGCGAAGCATGGTTTCAAAAAATGATCAGCTCCTTGATACAAAATACGGTAGTATTGAGATCAATCATTTGTTGAAGTATATTCAAATGGCTCACCGCAAACATCATTTTTGAAGCAAAAAATAAACGGACCGTTGCTCTGTACAAACTCAATCTACATGTATATGGCATGACATAATAATAGTAGCCTAAACACAAACTGAAAGATTTACAAAAACAACTAAAATAAAAAACAGATCACATGAAGAGGTTTTTCAATATATATATTTTTTTTCTCTAAGTTCATGAACCAAAAATCATGAAAAGTTTGCATCGTAGGATTCAGAACGTCGAAACAGGATGCCACAATAAATTAAAGCCGGGACTCAAGTTCAACAGAATTTCCAAACGAAAAAGAAACTATAATTATAAAAAATAAGAAAATGTCCTTAAAAAAAAGAAAAAGAAGACAAGAAGAAAGAACTGAAAGGAACCAAAATGGCCACAGATAAACTGACCTCGATGCTACACTACGAAAGCCTGAACAAAAGACGAATGAGAGAGGGGAAGGCGGAGCTGTGGGAGGGGCCAGTGTCGGGCTTCTAGACTTTGGGTCCTCTTCAGGTGGGTGGGGGAGGGGTGGAGCTTATCACCTCACACCAGAAAGAAAATAACTAGGAAGTTGTGTTTGTTGCCGTTACGTTCTGTTGTTGTTGTTGATAGTCATCTGCAGCAGCCCGGCGGGCCGGTAGCGCCCTGGCCAGCACTAGGCGATGGTTGTAGCTGCGGCGGGCTCCAGGCTGCTGCCGGTGGGGGCGGGGGCGGAGAGGGTGGGGTCAGAGACACCTGCGGCGGAGGCGGACGGGGGTTGGTGGTGCTGGTGCTGGGGGGTTTGGCTCACTGCTGCACCTGTGCTATGAGATACAGAGGCAATGGTCGACGGTCAGAAAGGTAAAGGGTGGGGGGCTGGGATGGGGGGCAAAATAGTATGGTGGCCACAAGGGGGTTATGATTACAGGCCAATAGGTTCTGGGTCTGATCCCGTGGTCCCATCCTTCCTGACCTGTAGGCATCGCTAAGCAGGATGCCTTAGCTCCTACCTGCTACTTTAACCGACGTATATCGCTGAAAGACGTTGTTTGGGTTGTTTAGGGGGGAAACACTTTAAAAGATTAGGGGGTTTTAACTAGAGCTAAAAACGCTTTTAAATAATGGTGGCTTGCGATTGGACTGTGCACCCTCGCACCTGCTCAGTTTTTGGTAAAACCTTTACGAGCTTCAGTAAAACCTTTACGAGCTTCAGTAAAACCTTTACGAGCTGCAGTAAAACCTTTACGAGCTTCAGTAAAACCTTTACGAGCTTCAGTAAAACCTTTACGAGCTTCAGTAAAACCTTTACGAGCTTCAGTAAAACCTTTACGAGCTTCAGTAAAACCTTTACGAGCTTCAGTAAAACCTTTACGAGCTTCAGTAAAACCTTTACGAGCTTCAGTAAAACCTTTACGAGCTTCAGTAAAACCTTTACGAGCTTCAGTAAAACCTTTACGAGCTTCAGTAAAACCTTTACGAGCTTCAGTAAAACCTTTACAAGCTTCAGTAAAACCTTTACGAGCTTCAGTAAAACCTTTTCGTAGAATGTTTGCATTCTATCTTTGGGATCCATGAGCGGGAGTACAATCCCTGCCTGCTTGAATGACGTGGAATGTCTGAATAGTGATAACTCCACTAACCTTGAGAAGCGGGCTGGCCCCTGATCACCCCATTCTTTGTCCTCTCCTCCCAGTCGACTTCTTTGTATATCAACTCTGTAACACACACACACACACACACACACACACACACACACACACACACACACACACACACACACACACACACACACACACACACACACACACACACACACGTAAGGCCACAAGAACAAGGAAGGGAAGCTCGTTACCCAACGCAAAATAACACAAGGAAGACTAAACAAAAGAGGTCATTAATGAACAGGACGAGAAATGGAACAAATCAAATGTGACGCAATTCCACACTGCATGTTCTCACAGCTCGGCACCAGCATGAGTAAAAAGAAGAGAGGGACAAAGATGTCTTCCTACCTTTCCACTCCTCCACCGTGTGCTCCCTCTCATCCAGCTGTTTGTCCGTGATGAGGGGGGGAGGCTGTGAGACAGTCAGACGGACAGACAGGAGGTTCACATCTCTGTCCCATGTAGGGAGACGGTCACACTGATCCATGGGGGCGAGCCAAGCCGATTTGGAGTCTCACGGTCTGAGCTACAGTGAGGACCCTTAACACCCACTTATCATCTATCCATCGATGCCAAGACCCAGATCAAACTCAGAACAGGGCTTATCGATTATGACAAAGTTGGTAATTGCATCTCCCGATATTGTGAATTGGATAATTCATTGTAATTCTGTGGGAATACAAAGCGATCGACATGCAATTCATTGTGCCACCTGAACTCAGGCATACACTCCTCCACCCAAAATAGACCATTAAAGTGTCCAAAATGATGTATTGCATTTTCAGACTTCAATCTTCTCTTTGCAGGGAAGCCTGGCCATAATAAACACATAAGCTTCAGATATCTCCCTCGTCGAGGGCTGTAATAACGCAAAGAACTCGCGAATCTTATCGCCACCAATTCCCCCGACCTACAGTAGAGGAATATAAGAAATAATGTTTCTGCTCGGCCGTGTAGAGGAGGTGTGTTCAGCTGTTGGATATTAGAGTTAGCACTCTCCCCCCTGGGTTAGAACCGTTCCTTGTTTGAGCAGTAGATAATATCAGTGAAGAATCATCCAAATCTAGAGCACTACTTTCATGAGAAATACAACTTTTCTTCCAACTTTCCTTCCATTTTCCCCAAGGTTGGTTACGTTTTCTCTTTTGGTGAGATCCTCCAACGTTTACTTTGTATCGGTCTCTGGCGGTTATGAGACACAGGTTCAGATTCAACTTCAAAATAAAAGTCCCACAACCTGTGTTAACCTCTGAATGCCAAAAAAATGAAGACAAGGCGTGTCGTCGACACTCACACCTCTGACACAGAAACTTTGCTCAACACTTCACAGAACGGGAGAGGTTTAGCAAATAGCACAGGAAAAAGCTAGAACACACACACACACGTGCACACGCTTTGCTTACCGCCTCCACCTCGATGGGGTCGTACCACACGTTGATGTAGGCGTGCTGGAGGGCCTCGTCCACCGAGATCCGCTTGGACGCGTCGATCACCAGCATCTTGGACAGCAGGTCGCGGGCCTGGCTCGCTGCGATGTTCCGCCCACCCGCGGGGGGAAAATAACAGGAACAAGGTGGAAATGTTATGAAGGAAATGTTGTGAGGTTCATTTGTGTGCTGGGTGTTTACCTCTGAAATATCCCTCTAGCTCTCCATTACAGCACCTGGATTTGTTTTATTTCCACTTGGAAGTTTCCAACCGTCCCCATCTCTTTCTCAACCCTTGTTTGGTTTAACTCTTCCCATTCTCCCTCCTCATATTAATCTCACAATATACATTAATAATTCATTCTTTTGTATATTTAGGTGTGCAGTTGTAGTTCCTTACAAAATTTAAAAAAAACGTCACTTTTTCCATAACGTCGGCCCCATTTCGGATGACAATAACACTATAGATGAGCGATGGTTAAAACCTTCCATAAGCCACTCCACAGCCCCAAGGAGAGGAGGCAGAGAACCTTCCATCACCTTTTAGCTTGTTGTGCTCCGAGTCGGCGGGGAACAGCACGTCAGGGAAGAGCTTCTCGAAGCTGTAGCCGGCGTAGCGGGGCCGGTTCTCCACGTACGTCCTCACCGATTGGTTGAGCTTCATGAGGAACTCCTGCGAGGGCGTGCCCAGCTGCTCGATCACCTTGTTCCATTGGTCGATGTCTTGGGTTCACGGGGTTAAGAAAAACAATAGAAAGGCTGGGCCTCGGGGGAGGGGAGGAGAGGGGAGGGCTAGTCTTGGGGTAGCTTGGATGGAGAGATTGCGAGAGACCAGCTTGAAATGCTGAACTGTCGGGAGTTTAAATCTTGTATTTAGTTTTAATAGTTTGGTCTTGGCGCCTGAATCCTGGTAAATCGCCAACTTCACGTTAGGTTAAGTCGGTCAACCAGATTTCAATCTTGTTTTCATGGACAGGAAGAAATCTGTGAGGTAAAACTTGTTTCAAAAGCAAACTGGATTTCGAACATAGCACAGTTTGGCTAACACTGAGATGAAGGGTCAGGACAGACTGCATGCTGAATGTCGCCCTTTCTAACCATATACACAATCACAGTGACAAACTGAAGTATGGCAAGGACTTAGATGTAGGGTGAGGAAGGACAGCGAATTCAGATGCGGAAATTCTGTGTTTTCTAAGCACATGCACAAATCACTCACGGAGGTTTAACAAATATGGATTACTAGACAAAACAACGCTTGTTCACAACGTTTTGTACAGATCCAGCCTCAATCAGCCTTGACTAATGCACTTCTGGGACTCACTGCTAGCGGAACGTGAACTACATACGTGATGGAAAGAATAAGTTGTTTGCGGTAAGCAATGAGCAAACATTTTTGAAAGGGAGGAGACGCTGGAAGATTACAAACATTAGGAGGATTTATAGGATTTGATGGCTTATGGGAATTATGTCACTTCGGCCATGCACGGCAGCTATTAAATACTTGTATAACTCGTACCAAATTCATAGTGACTATTTGATTTCATTGGAGCGTTCATTTGAGAGGGGGGTGGGGGTTGGCGGTACTGCAGACATTTAACAATACATACCCTTTAAAGGTCCCTTAACAGGGGACCCTGTTAAATTGCAAATCATGCTAGGATTACTTTGCATATGGAATAAGTAAAAAACATCTATCGCCAATCCAATTAGGTTTACAACGGTTTCCTGGCTCAGTATGAACAACAGCCAGTCCCTGACGACCCAGCAGTGCCTAAGGTTGTGAGCAGGGCATGGGGGCTGGAGACCAGAGAGATGGGCGTTCAGTCTGGTTTCTGGACGGAGATCCAGCTTTAAGGATACGATCAGTACCTGGAAACAACACACTACCCCGGACCATTTCAGCCATGATGCAGCCAATAGACCAGACATCAACTGAAAAATGAATTGACAAAACCACCAAATTAGCATGCAGGACACGATAACAAACACAACAAAAGGGAAAAAAGACATGACAAATTAAAAGAGAAATTTAAAAAATATGCTTGGGTTTTTGTGAAGTACAAATTAGAACAAAATGGAATCCATGCAGTGATCGACAGGGCCAAACTCGAGCCAGTGTCCCAAAGGACGCCATGCTAATTTCTTTCACCTCAAATTTACATTAGCATTAATATTGTTAGCTTACAGCAGCTATGAGACACTGACTTTCAAGGCCTGTAAAAAATAAAACGATGAGTATATAAATATGAGAGCACCCTTTGTATTCTTACTGCAATTCATGGATTGTTTGGGAAGACCATTGATGAATTTGTGAATGTTTATATATGTTAATCTAATATTGAGTTACTTATGTCACCTAAAGTTAAAAATTGTTCTATACCTGCCATCAGCGGGTTAATGAATAACACATGAATCACAACCAAGCTATTTCTTGATGGTTTATCTTGGATACACACGAGTATGTTTTCTGATCATACAAGGAGGGTGTCTCCCACAATTCCTTTTGGTGGTTATGAAAGAGCAAACTATTTTTAATTCTATTTCCCGTTTTTCCCCAGTGATATCGAGCCTGTGTGTGTGTGTGTGTGTGTGTGTGTGTGTGTGTGTGTGTGTGTGTGTGTGTGTGTGTGTGTGTGTGTGTGTGTGTGTGTGTGTGTGTGTGTGTGTGTGTGTGTGTGTGTGTGTGTGTTCCCAAATTAAAAGCTGTGCGTTTGGTCGTGCACAAAATAGAATTTCGATAGTTGCTCAGGGACACACGATCTCTCACAGCGTCGGATGAAACAACAGGATTAGAACAAACAATACAGGAGTGGGGGTCGAGTAGTTATCATCTGTTTCTCGCTTCCTGCCGCATTCGCAAAACTAGGAGACACCAGACGCTGCTGCAAGCAGTTCAAGGATACAATCCCTTCCAGGGAAAAGGATTTTGTGGCGAACCATTTCTGCCAAAATACAGCCCACAGCCCAAATATCCACTACATACACGCAGCATAGAGGGAGGAGGAGGAGGAGTAGGAGGAAGGGAGGAAGAAGAGTAGAATAAGCAACATAAAGAAGGTGATTAAAAGCAACAAGTCAGCAGGAAAATATAGGTCAGTGTTTTGAGAGGGCCGAGAAGTGGGCGCAGAGGATTCTTGCCAGAAGATTCCACTTCTCGGGGGTTTAAGGGGTGGTAGCTAAAGCTAAAGCATTGTTTAGATGCATTAGGTGATTACAGGTGAAGTTCTAGAAATGACAAGAGAGGGTTAATAAAAACCGTCGCTCATTCCTTTCTGAGGCGTCCGTTCGGAGGCAGATTCAGTGGTGCCAACAGAAGTGTGCAGACATGACAAAACGTGTGTGTGTATGTGTGCGTTTGTGTAGTCTGACTTCGGCAAGCACAAGACACAACATGCAGCCTTCTTCAATAAAACATCAAACAAAAGCCCCAGATGCAGAGCACTGGCATCCCTGATCGTTAAGTATCCCACGATGCACTGCTTGCCATTGAGCAAACTTCCCCTCCCCTCTGTGTCTGACCTTTACAGGTGAAGTGTCCAGCAACAGTCAGTCAATGAGTGAATGAGTGAGGTAATAAGTGAATAAGTGAGTGAATAAGTGGGGAATAAGTGAGTAACAGTAAGTCAGTTCCCCCTCCCCCCCGCCTCCCCCAACCCTGTAGAGACGGGCATGCAGCAGCAGGCCAGGCAGCAACAAAGTTACTCCTCATTGATCGATGCCTCCGTCAATCAACCAACCAACCAACCAACCAACCAACCAAGCCCCGCCCACTCCCCACCCCCTCACTCACCGTTGGCCTGGTAGCCCATGCCCAGGATGACCTCGGGGGCGCGGTAGTAGCGGGTGACCACGTAGGGGGTCATCAGCAGACCTGTGGCGGCGGTCCGGGCCAGGCCGAAGTCCAGGATTTTCAGCGTGCAGTCGGACTTCACCACGATGTTACTGGGCTTCAGGTCCTAGTGGGATCAACAGGCCGGCTTGACTCAAATGGAGTCTGATTTGATCCAATATGGCTTGTTCAATTCAACTTTAACCATTTGATTAAATTAATTAAACTTTATCTCACTGATTTATGAACGTTAATATGAATGAGGTTGAAGAAAAAGATGCTCCTTGGAATTTTGTTCCGGTCAAACTGTGCTTACAGACTTTTTTTAGGAGGGAATTAAGGCGGCATCAATATTTTCGATCAATCCACATTTTTATTCACCGGACTTCCAAGTATAAACCTCTGGCAGAGGTAGAGTCACCTGCTCAGCAATGGACCATAACACATGCAATCTCAGGCAGTGGATGTGCTATATTCACCTGCCTCTTCCGAATACTACTCCTCACCTTAATTAGCATTACCAGCGTGTGGCAATCGCAGGCGGGCTTCGGAGAAGGCCCGTTGGCGTTCGGGTTCCAACAGTGGAACGGCTCCGTGGAAAAGCCATAGTGAGTGGCGGGCTCTCCGTGTTTGATGACAACCAAATCACACGGCTCATTGGCCCTGACAGTTGATGTTTAATTGGTGCACTCAAATCGAAGCCGGCTGGAGACAGCCCTCTTAGTGCTGCGCAGGGAAGGAACTAGGTGCCTTTGTGGAGGGCTTTGTGCGAAGGGCTTTACATGATGTAGAGCCCTTTGAGACTGAGGTGTGAGTCACCGAGAGGATATATTGTTTTGTACACGACAAGCTTGATTTGAATGGGCTCAAAACACAGACAAATTCAATCATGGACATGAAACAGCTCTGTTTTAGTTTATTAAAGTTGCGTTTTTCGGCATAATCCTTCCCGTTTTTCGGAGGGAGGGGGTTGTTTCGAGCGGACCATAGCAATGCTACGTAGCTTGTTGCCTATAGGGCTCATTGCTTCTGCCTGGGAGAACAAGGGGAGAGAGCGCTACACTAAGCTACTCCTCCGTCTCAGAGTCAGTCACTGACAGGCGGCTGTGTGTGTGTGTGTGTGTGTGTGTGTGTGTGTGTGTGTGTGTGTGTGTGTGTGTGTGTGTGTGTGTGTGTGTGTGTGTGTGTGTGTGTGTGTGTGTGTGTGTGTGTGTGTGTGTGTGTGTGTGAGATATATGAGGTCATATATGCAAAATACATGGCCTGTTCTTAACTCAACATGTATTTTAGGAGACCATTGCATGAAAATGTATTTTCATAAACTCGGAGGCTGAGCAACATGGCGAGACTAATGAATGCTAATCTGTATGTGTCAGCGTTCATCTGTATGTACGTCTGTGAATATGTGCACGTGTGTGGGAGTTGATCTCTGTGCCTGTGCGCATATCTGTGTGAGTTAGTCTGTGTTTAGAAAACGTGTGTGTTTTAGTGAGTGTGCGCATGGTAACGTGTGTGGCAATGTTTGTGTGTGTATGTGTGTGTATCTATGTGTGTGGTAATTTCTGTGTGGTAGTGTGCACGCACGTGCGTGCCTGCATGTGGATCTCTTCACCTGTGTGCATATCTGTGTTTGTGTACCTATGTGCGTGTGGCGCTAGCGAGTGCGTGTGTGTTCGTGCCTAAGTTAAAGGTGAGTGAGTCACCCTGACTCACGCGGTGGATGATGCCGGCGGCGTGCAGGTGCTTGATGCCGCACAGCATCTGGTAGAGCAGGTAGGACAGCCTCTCGTGGTCCAACTCCATCTGGATCACCTGGCACAGGTTGGCGTCCATCAGCTCCATCACCAGGTACCTGCAGTCCCCACACACACACACACACACACACACATTAACACACTCGCACATACACGTACACAATCACGCACCGCCGCACAAAGGCTATATTCGTCACATGCTCATGCTGCCGTGACAGACTCTGCAGACAGATGAGGCTGAAATGGGTCTTAAACGCTACAACATAAAAATAGAGGGAAAGCATTACATAAAGATCTTTTCAAGGGCCAAATACAGTATATAAATATATTATTCATTAAAAAAAAAGGCAGATATACGCCTAAAGGGAGCCCAAAAAGAGTCCATCAAAAATAGTATGAAGGACAACGATTTGTAAATGTTTGTTAAATAACAAAATAAATCTGAAATGTTAATGCATAACTGCTCCCCTACACTTCTCCGCTGCAGTGTGCTGTAATGTATCTTTCTGAGACAATGATACGTTCACATTGCTCTCTAATGCACCAATACACACAGCAGGGAGTTCACTGTAGAGACGGAGGCCCCGTCCACACAAAGCCGATTTTTCGGTATAACCGCATAAGTCGTGTGCGTTTCGGCCGACCGTCCAGACGGAGCCGGCGAATCCGGTGCCCGAAACCGCCCATTTCTGAAACCACCCTCGGAGGTGGTTTCAAATCTATCCGGACCTATGCGGTTTCCTGTTAGGATTCGGGTGGACGCCTGAAACGCAAACGATGACGTCATTAGCCCGCCACCAGCTGGGGGACGTCAGAGTTGCATTGAATTTTTTATTTATTATTTTATTTTATATTCTTTTAGTAGCTTTAAATAAAGCCCCTTGATAAATGTAACTACTAACTGTAGATTAAAAAGTATTTCTGCTCAATTTAAAAGGTTGAATCTCCTCGTGACTGAATGTTTGTCTTCTTTATGGAGATATTACCTAAACCGCATAAAACGAAACCGGATTGTTTTCGCCCGTTTTGGCTCCGTGTGGACGGGGCCCGAGTGACCTGATTTATATAGGAAGAGCCCCCGTCTGCCACCCTAGTGATGGACATATCACTCCAGAACTAGTTGCGTTTAGATAGTGGGAATGGAAGTCTTTTTTTCTGGTATATCTGGATGTTAGTACTGAAATGGACGATTTTTTTCTCAATCTATTTACAATATTCATTCCTAAAATGTAACCCAGACACAATCGGACTGCATCAAAGTCAACCGATCTGATCAATCAATGAATCGTTCAATGATTTGATCTATTAAGCGTCCGTTGCGAGGGACGCATGCGGGCCCTTCACTATGCCCAATACTTAGCAGCCGAGATAAAGATTGTTCTTCATTTCCCTGGTTCATCAGGATAATCTGGCGGGGTGAGGTCACGCCCCTGGCTAGAGATCTTAATACGATCAGATTACGGAGACAGCATCTCACACTTGAAATCACACGTATGCATGAAAACCCACCACCCATGGGAAACCGCAGCATAAAACAAATACTCACACATCTTGGAATTCCTCCTGCGTCTTCTGTGGTGTGAACACATTTAATAAGCCGATAATCTGCCCACATAACAAAACAAAAGGATCAGTTATTCTGCGGCAGTAGCAAAATTAAATAAAGCACTTCAAATTGACATCTGAGGACCGGTTTTGCCGTGTTGCACACTAGTTGCAGTGCAAGCAGCAATCCACTCACGAGAGAGAGACACATCGTAATATGATAGGATCCAACACAATGACAATACAAAAACAACATGAAGTAGTAATAGCGATACATAGAGGTACACACGGTTCTTCAATAAACATATATTTTACGTATATACGGATCTATCTTACTTCTCTTTGAATTCCTTCTAAAAAAAAAGTTGATGCAAAACCTTTTGGTTGCACTGAAAGGTGCGACAATAACAGTTATAATTATACATGTGTTAAACCTATCAATGCAAAAAAATGTGTGAGAGAGAAACAGAGAGAGTTCTACTTTAGATGTACATCCCTGGTACTTTATATTTCCCATCGTGAATGTGACTTACATTCTTGTGATTGACACATTTCATGAGCACCAGTTCTCTGTAGGCCCGCTTGGCATGGGTCTGGTTCTGAAAGGGCCGGCTCAGCTTCTTAATGGCCACATTTCTCTCAAGGTTGTGGTCGTACGCGGAACTGAAAAGAGGAAGAAGGATGGTTTAATGACTTCAAATGGCATGCCTCCAAGGTGACTTGCTTGACTTCACATACATCAACCAAGATATTCTACCTCGAGGATAAACTTCTGCTCAAAGATTTAGTTTTTATTGTATCTTTATTTCACCAGGTTGGACTCAATGAGGTTTAACATGTCTTTTACAAGAAAGACCCAACCAAGACAGCGTACAATAAAAAACAATCGACACCACGTAAACATTCATTTGTACAAGCAGAGAAGAAGACCTATAAGGCCGCCAGACAGTTCCACTGCCCTGCGTCAGTTCCACTGCCCTGCGTCAGTTTCAGTCCAAGAATTGACCATTGACTTGTATTCATCAGTGTCAGTGTATCAAGCACCCCAAGTCCCATCTGGTTTTGAAGCTCACTCCATGTAGCCTGACGGCAGACAGAGTTGTCAACTCGTTACACTCCATTTCCATCTTCAGTCTGACATTGCCTCCGATCACTTAAGACCCACATATCCGCCTGAAGCTAACGTCATTTTAAATCTCTAGCCATGCTGGCATCCCGGTTTTCCTGGCTAGGTTAAAACAAACAATGACGTTGGGTGATATTGAGAAGACATCTTAAATCGATTATGGAACAGCCTCGATAGCATTTGCCATTGTTGTTATCACTCCTCTTTGCTTCCGGAGAACAGCTTGACAACACCATATATCCTGCCCTGGTCGCTGATTGGCTAATCGTTAATCCCCCCTGTAGTGTTCATTGGAAAAATCACTTTGTCCACCGAGAAACCTTTGTTTTAATTCATGATGCCAGACCAGAATCAGTCAACATCGTTGGAATGTGCGGGTTCAGAGGTCTGGACCTTGGCCGACTTCCATGGTGAAAAAATGCCTAGAAACTAGATGGCTTTCTTATCAAACGAGATTCAACTCTATTTTTCATTGCACAATGAATAACCACAAAAGGTGGTTATCAAAAGGTGCATTTACCCCATCGCTAAGAGCAGAGAGGCCACAAAGACGTGGCCAGGGGACAAACCCAAGGACTACTGCCACCAGTGCCATGTTGGATGGCCATAGTGGAGCCAGCTGCTGTTAACGTAACATGCATGTCTGTGGAGTTGGAGGCAAGCCACGTGAACACGGGGAGAACATACCTTATGTCCTAAGATGTTCTGTATGTAGGATTTGGTTTGGAAATGGGATATTTGTCGTTTTACATTATTGTGAGCTATAGAAAAGAATATTGGATCTCATGAAACCATGACAGTAGTGGACCAACGGAAACTCATGGCTGGATTCAAAGTTCATATAGGTTTAGGACAACCACGACCAAACGTTCTCCAAGCAGGGATATATTTTGTGTATGAGCCAGGGATTTTCCATCCCTGGCTGGAAAGAGCCACAGGATTCCTGTCTGCAGACCTGTCGCTGTCCTCTCTGCTTTCATTCATTCATTCATTCATTCATTCATTCATTCATTTCACCCCTGACTCCTGGCGTTTATCATTGAGTTCCGGGCAACCTTTATCAATTGGTGCCGTCACTCAGACTAACCCCCGTGTCAGGTTAACCTGCATGCGGTCCATAACCCTGACCGTCTGTATCTAATGTGTGTGACTTTAGCCATCACAGAGAGGATATTAGCATACAGTTCCCCACACGTGTATGTGTTTGTGTCTTTGTTTGCGTATCGGGCCAGAGTTCATTGTAGGTGCCTCGGCTCTGGTTAAATTAAATTCACAAATGGGCACCAGAGTCTACCCGTCTCGTCCACATTAAATAGAGAAGTCAACACACAGTTTTTCCATCAGCGTTGCTGAGGTGTTTGTGAGAGGCACTATGTTGATGTGCACAATGCGAATGTGTGCGGCTGCAGAGAGGTGATAACTCGTTCCAGTAGGGCTCGGGTGCATTCCAACAGAAATGGTCTGGTGCAATTGTGCAACAATATAACATTGCAAGAGATAAGAGGCCAGGGTGAGAGACACATGATTTATTGGCATTAATGTTGGCGCAAATACAGTTTTCAAGCTGAAACTTGTAGCCATCCTAATGCTGGGTTTCGTAATAATGTTGCTTCTGTTCTACCCAACCAAAGATGTAGGCTACTTTCTATTTTATTTTTCTCTATGCTATATACATTTAATCCAAAGCCATTAATCAGTGAATGCCCCTTACAGTTCCATCATGCATTTTATCTTCTAGCAGAACACTATTTAGCTCACTGCATTTTCACAATATTTCTTGAATGACAATCATGAAAACGAAACTATGTAGGGGGATGCAGAAGCCGAAACCTTTGATAAATATGGTTTCAAATGAAATAAATAGTACTGTGTGGACGCCCAACGTAATTTAAAAAGTGACGTCTACCTCGAGACGCCCACTTGTAATGTTAGAAGAGGCAGATTTTCTAAACAGCTTATCACACTCAATATGTCACCTTTAAGAAAACAAGGCATGGCTGATTGCAGTGGCACCAGTAATCCAGCTTTGACGCTGCCCTGCAGCTGGATGCATGCAGTGTAAACACTGCCATAGATGGACACAAAAAACATTGTGTGCGGCTTTTGTATCCCACAATTATGTGCAATACAGATTAATCGGGGGTAATTTAAATTCCAGCACTCTGATGGCCGCAATGCCAGGTTAAAGGACTAAATTGCAGACTGTTAAATATGAGTATTTGTTTAATGTGAGGAGATTGTCTGAGATAGCGTAATAGAGCTGAATTAGGAAAGTGGTCTAGGCTGTCTAAAAAGGGAACACAGGTGTTTGGACTATCACTACTACCCCAGAAGAGAGTGTTTGGGGAAAGTCTATTGGTGTGCTCCTATTACAGGTCGAACTGCAGAAGTACAATTACAAGGCTGTTCTTCTTATATAATTTTAGCTCCATTTTACCTTGACAACAATATGAGAGTACAGAAAACGGAAGATCACCCTTTACAAGAATTCATGACATGCAAAGTCATCGTAGGAAAAAATGTCAAGACAGCATTTATGCAGCATATAAAAGATGTCAAACTAAATCTCAGATGGAGGGCTGGCTGGCTGTAAGCTAGCAAGCTTTTCAGCTTTGCAATATTCTGCAAATTGTTAAGTCAAAAGGCAGCATGAGAGGATAAACAGGAGGTGCTAGAAAACACATCAAGCTAAAAATAAAAAGGATGGGGAGTCAGCTGGATAGCTCTGAGTCAGAAGTCAGCTCATTACTTGTCATGAAAAGAAAAAAAAAATGGTATACTTGAGCTAAGGATGGATGCATGGATTAGGATGCGCGCTAGTGCAACACACAACGATACAATTCCTCAATACACTCAACACCTGCCACTGAGTGCAAAAAGCGACAAGAATCACTCCATCTCCATATAAATTCAGCATTATGTTCAGCATGGCGATTCACGTACATCCTTCAAACGATCTCAAGCAAGTATGGACAGCACATTCCGATAGACGGAGTCAGTAACGAAAGCTGCTAACCACATCTTAACAATCACAGCTTTCCAACCCCCACCCCAGTTAAAAAAAGGTCAAGCCAATCCCAACTACTCCCCCGCTACTGAGATGTGCGTCAGCGCTTCCTGCCTATTCACAAAGCCACAGGCAAGGCTGCATCTATCTGATCGATGCAGTATGTGTTGGTTAAAATTAACAAGCACTCGATCAATCAGAACACCACAAGTCTGATGTGTCACATGGCGATGGTTGGAAGGCTCATGGCCAGCAGTCGGACTGTGGCAGTCGTGGTCCTGTTAATCCTTGTTTCATTCTTAAGAAATACTATTCATATTATAATAGAACAATATAATACTGTACATTTGGAATATGATCAGGTATTCTTTTGGAGTTTAGAAGTTACATTTCTAAACCATCTCCGAAATCCCCACCTCTCACCAAGTTGTATAATAGTTCTCCAGTGGGAGAAGTGTCTGTGTTCCAAAGCAGAAACTGAACGCAAATTGGAAGAAGATCCATAGTTGGAATCGACCTTTAATTCAATAACTACATTGTTGTAGCCCACAGGACTCAGCCATATGAAACAAACAAGACCAAGTTGAATGTAAAATGGAAATAACTTCTGTGCCTTACCAGACGATTCCCTGTGCCCCTGAACCAATGGGCCTGAGGTTCTGGTAGCGCTTCAACACAGTAAACGTAGAATCCCCGACATCTAAACTGTAGAACTCCTTTTCACGCTTATTGCGATTCATGATGAAGATTTGGGAGGGGGGGGGGAAATCGTCACGTTTTAGGCATCCAAGTCGAGCTCACCTGCAGAGGAAAGGAGAGAAAACATGGCGGTTACAATGGGTACTGTTTACGTGGAGTATTTTCTTTATAGTGATTTAAATATGAATTATCTTTTTTTAAGACATCGAGTTAATGAAGATATACGGTCCACAAATTGTAATTGACGAATGAAAATGTCAAGTTGTTAGCCATCATATGGTTAAAATCTGTTCTCCTATTGAGTTATTGGTAGAAACATCTGTTTTCATTGGGATTTTTCAACAAAATAGTGGTTAACAACACCAAGAAATAAACAATGACTAAATAATCCCAGCAACGGGTAGAGCTAAGCAAGCATAAAGAACGGATCAATCTCAACAGAGTGGTAGGATTTATGTCTGTGGAGGCAATGGGAAACTAGTTGGATTTCCAGAGTTAATCACATTTAATGCCCTCAAAATCTCAAGCACCTGGTCACACTAACATGGATCAGAAGTTTCCCCAAAAACCCAACGTTTCAAACAACAAATGGCTGTCTGAGTAGAAAACTGTTCAGGTGTGAATTTGCGTCACCTAATGCTAGATGATCTGCGTCACATGTCACCTTGTTTGGACCCCAAGGTCTGATCATTTTAAAACACTGTTCTTACATTGTGATTAGAGCGTGTCTAGCTAGTTATCAGGTTGCACACTTTTCTGGGTGATGGGATTGATCCGCATTTTATCGGTTGGGAAACTATCTAGAACACACTGACTGCTAGTCATATTGAATAAAGGTTTCAGATGACTATATAGTAAGAGCGTTCCACCACAGCTCAC
This sequence comes from Melanogrammus aeglefinus, assembly GCA_900291075.1. NCBI lineage: Eukaryota > Metazoa > Chordata > Actinopteri > Gadiformes > Gadidae > Melanogrammus > Melanogrammus aeglefinus. The sequence continues at coordinate 142,648 of OLKM01000555.1, read as the reverse complement.
CACCCTCTTGTCTTTAATAAATTCCTCTCTGTGTATGGTGTTTCCTCTCTGAAGCCCATACTTGATGTACATATTTCTCCCATGTTCCGTTCCTCAACAGGCCGGGGAATTTACAGATTCATTCTTGGTTGTTTCACGTATGTTGCGCAATATTTTGTTCACAGCGATCCTGTCTCGGTGATGGAAGAAACCTGTTAAGACAGTCCTGTTGTTGTGACACACGGTGTTCTTTGACAGTGTGTGTTTCTTCCCCCTTTGGCTCCATTTGAGCAGGACAAATAGGTTGGTCGTATGCCAGGCAGCACTAAGAAGGTGCTAGCTGGAGGACCCGATGGTAAATGGGTTGATGTTGACGTTTTATCCAATAACAGAGCCCAGACGTGTTCAATTATACTTGGACTCCCTTAGATCACTTGGTGTGGACTTTATAAAAATAACTTGGGGAGGAAAATACCGCTACTTTAGCATCCCATAAAACTGCCATGCTATCGGCTATAGAGGGAACACAAGTGAAGACAGCACTGGGAAATTAAAGAGATGGAGAGAAAGAGGAAGAAAAGAGGAAGAAAGAAAACGAGAGAGGACAAGTGAGATAAATTGAGAGAGCAAGAGCGAGAGATAAGTGGATCTGATGGGGAGCTCTTCTTAAGACAAATCATTAGTCAAATTTGGAACACTGAGCTGAGAGGTTTGTTGACGTGGCGACGGCTGAATATTCCACGGACCGTGACATTCACTGTGTGGCCACTCTCTCTTCCCCTATCTCTTCCCCTCCTCCTCGCTCATCCTCCTCTTCTCTCTTTTTTGTCTCCAGGCCCATGTGCACTATAACCAAGCTCGCCTTTCTGCTTCCATTTCATTGGGGCCATCTCTTTCTCCCTGTTCTTTTGTAGACCTGCCTATCCCTCATCTCCGTCTCCTACTCATTAACAGCAGGCTTTTATCCAAAGCAAATTGAATTTTTTTAAGGAAAATGTTAGATACCTTACATAAATGTCATTAATGTGCTGGTAAAGGTTTGGTCATGTTCTTTACATGTAGGCTGCATGCAGAAATTGAGCAGCTGGGAGTTAAACACCATATCCTAGAACACTATCCCCAATGCATTAAACAGTCTTCCGTCATCTTCCCTCTGTTTTGGCTGTCCCCCCCTCAATCGCCTCCTCCCCCCCCCACCCCCAACCCCCTCTGACTATTTCATCTACTGCTGCTACTCCCTGATCTCCAGCTCCCCAGCAAAGACTCTGATCCCAGTGATGTTGTCTCTCCGTCGACAGAGAGACTGCAGAACAAGACGATCCCCAACCGAACAAGAGAAGGCTGCCAGGCACACATCAACAACACTGCAGAACTCAAGGTCTATTTTGGATCCGTCACCAGGTAGAGACACTTCTGAACATAGGGCGTGATACCACACACACACACACACACACACACACACACACACACACACACACACACACACACACACACACACACACACACACACGTACATTTTGGGAGGGCCAGGCAATAAGGCCAAATTCTCCTGTCTTCATATAGGTCTTTAATATCTCAATTACAATATTGCTTTTTCTCGTAGTTCAGAAAATCAATAGTCTTTATAAAATAACCACATGGTAAAGCGTAAACACAAGTTTCAAGTGAACCCAAATGGTAAACACAAAACAGTTTCTAGTGGAGCAGTCAGTTGTCACATACAAGGTAGGCACGTACACTCACACTGACAAAATACAGATTGTGAACACCGACTAACAGACATAAACCCTTACAAAAATACCTTCTTGGAATCAGCCAAAGGGGATTCTCAGATGAATAGTTATTCTCCCTTGCTACTTAAATTTAATTTGTTTATTATTATTTATTAATATCTTAGGTTATAGTAATCCTAAGTAACTTTAAAAAGTGTACAACTTATCCCAAATGCTTATTATATTAACTTATATGAACTATATGAAGATAATACATGAATTTGCTACTCTCTCTAGAAAATCCAGGACTAGAGGATGATCTGGGAAAGAAATTTATGGTGTGACAGACATTTTTTCAGGCCCTCTTCTCAACTCAATTCTTCAGGGGACAGAGGCCAATTAGCCATGCACAGCTATTCTATACCACATTCTTTATGAAAAGGTCTCCCTACACCACTGAATACACGAGACATGACCGTGGAATTGGTGCAATAGTATAGTAGGTATGTTTGTTAGGAGACTGTGTGTGTGTGTGTGTGTGTGTGTGTGTGTGTGTGTGTGTGTGTGTGTGTGTGTGTGTGTGTGTGTGTGTGTGTGTGTGTGTGTGTGTGTGTGTGTGTGTGTGTGTGTGTGTGTCTTTATTTGTAGCCATTGTAAGTTATGTACATTGTTGTTTTCAGTATTGTGTGTATGACCTAGACTTGGATAAGCCGCACAAAGATATAAATACATTATATACCAGCAAGCCTATCCTATTGGCAAACGTCTCCTTAAATACAATACTGAGGGGAAGGCCAACAACTGATTTTGAGTAGTGCGAGCAGTCTTTTGAGAGTTAAGAAGGAAAATGAAAATGAAACACCTAAACCTCCCCAATAGTGGTTAAGTTTTTGGACTCCAAATCAAAACATTCTGGGTGGAAACCCCAATACTCACATCCATCTGTATGCATCCTTGTAAAATAACTTACATAGCCAGCCCATTAATGACCATTGTCTGCTAAATTAATACATCCGATATGGGGTGGTTTTTATGTTTAGATATTGAAATATCAACCAGAAATACATCAGTTTTGCAGCAGGTATTGCTACAGTGAGCCCACTGAGACCTATAGTGACCTTTGTATTTCTCCTGGCATACTGCTCGGCCACACTGCAGGATAGGTCGACCACAACGTCACAGTAACAGAGTGGAGCAACTCTGCCAAATGTCACCCAAACACATCTTGATGGGGGAGATAATAACTGCATGTGCACACATGTAGGGAACACACACGTTGAGAGCACACACACACACACACACACACACACACACACACACACACACACACACACACTTTGACAGTCTGCTACTTTGTATGCACAGTCACATATTAAAAACAAAACACGTTCTATACAGGAAGGCATAAGAATGGTGTTAGGTATAGACTGCTACGTTAGGCTATTTACAATGAAACTGGTTTGGTAATTGTTCATCACGTAATATTGTGACGATAACGACGATTTACTTAAGACTCCACATTAAACGAATTGGGAAATTCCTTAGATGAAGGTCATTTTGCAGGCTATTGCCAAGTCCAACAATAACAAAATCGATCAATAAAAACGTATTGATTTAAATGTTGAATATTGTCTCTATGATTCCCAAACTAAAACGGCATTATTCACTTAGACCTCAATGCTAAGTCGACCTACAC
>OLKM01000555.1:129261-134261 GCA_900291075.1 Melanogrammus aeglefinus | reverse complement strand
TTCATCTTTACATGCATCAACCTATCCATGTATCTACTCCTATACCCTCCCTCCCTCCCTCCCTCATTCCCTCCCTCCCCCCCTCCTTCCCTCCAGTATGGGTACGTTTGTGACCCTGGCAGAGGTGTTGGAGGCCAGGGGGTCACCACTGGATGAGGGGGAGCTCTGGGGTTTGCTCCTGGCCACCGCTGAGTCCTTGCTGGAGATCACCTGCAAAGGTATCCATCCGTCACATGTCTGGTTTCCATAGCGTTGTTACCACGGTCCACAGCTGCATCAGACCGTATTTGAGGTTTGAAAGGGACGAGCCCCATCCCTTGTTCTGCGCCAACATCTGGTCAAACCCAACGGATCCGACAAAGGAAATACAATCGTAATGGATGGTGTAATCCGATGCGATCCACTGACAAATCCCCGCCAGAAACACTATGCTGGACAATCGTTTATAATACCAAAGGACATGTAGTATGGTAACCGTATTTCCCTGCAACGGTAAAGTACCTGAGCAGTCGAATCTTAGTCATTTATTGACACCGATAACAATATAAAACCGGTACCGGCGGATAAATAAGGTTGGTTAATGGTTAATGGATTTGAAATGAATAAGTGATATGGTGCTCTTAACTATGCTCAACTAGAACAGCATGACGTATGCGCACTGCCCATGTCAGAGGTTGGAGTCCCATTGGGGTTGTCACGCTAAGATGGACGCATGAATGCATCCATCAAATGCCCTGTATTCAACGATAAAGTATGTCCTGGTGTTCTTCCTCCAGGCTCGGGGAGCATGTGCACCGTGCTGAGCCCGGGCTCAGTGCTGCTCTCAGCCAGTGGGAGCCTGGCCTTCAAGGGCTGTTCCCGGTCTGAAGATGTGGCCTCCTTCACGGCCCCGGAGGTCCGCCAGGGTCTGGTCGCATCCAGCCGCACGGCAGCGGAGAAGGTGGACCCTACAACACGTCATCAGTACCGCTGTACAACTATGAATGATTGGTTTCTTACATATCTTTGTATAGTCTTCTACCGGTTATGGGGTTTACCACGCCCAGTAGAAAGGTTATTGATTCAAACCCCAACTTCAACAAGGTTTATTTTAATTACTTTGGATTAAAGCGTTGGCTGGAGTTCATTTTAGGGTTTAATTTAGTGTCACCTTGGGTCCACACCACACCCTGACAACCTCTGTTTTCTGCTCCTTTGACAAATAACAACCAGTTCTGAACAAATATTGTTTTAACTATGTCATTGCCACATGGTGGTTTGTGTGCAGATGGCAGTGTATTCCATGGGGATGATGCTGTACTGGTGTGCAGATTACCTGCTACCTCAAAACCAGGTACTTTATTTCTGTCTGTTAGGTCAGTCAGTCAATCAATTAATCAATCAAACAATAGATCAGTTTATCGATCTTAGTTGGCTTTCTGAAATTTTGGCTCTTTATGTAAACTCTACCAAAATAATTAATCTGAATCTCCTTTTTTGGCTGGTTTATTTTCTCTCCTTTGTCCCACTCTTTGTCTTGCTGCCCCAGCCTGTCCAGCTGAGCAGCGGGCTGGACAGCCTGCTACTGAGCATGTGCGAAGATGTGGTGTTGAAACGGGCCGATCTGCTGGCAGTGCTAGAGACCTGTGAACAGCACCACACGGCCTCTCTGCTGCCCCCTCCTGACAGACTTATCAAACAACTAGTGGAGGAGGTTTTCAGGAACTCGGTGAGTTGGGCTACCCAAGTTATCATTCATTGTTCTTTATTGTTTCTTTCAAGCTATTATTCAGTGAGTTAATTAGCGACAAGGAAACGCTATTTGGGCCATTTCGAGGTTATTAAAAAATCTGGGAGAATATATATATTTTTTCAATACCGGTATACTATATTCCAGGTTCCAACAATGCTGACATACATTTTTGTCTTTTTTTTAACCTTTTTTTGTACTTTTGTAGGTTGATCATGTTCCCATGTCTGAAAATGGAACAGAACTCACAGACCGCAGTCAGACGGTTAGAGACAGATTTCACGGTATGGTTCATCAATAACACATCATAATATCCTACTAAATACTAAATAGCAAAACATTTCCAGAAAACCTCAATAAATTATGCAGGGACACCATTTTGAAAATTTCAAGTAGCTTTAGTATAGATGCTTTGACCGTTGGAATTCCAATTTAAATCTGTCCTGCATCTTTCCAGCTGGTTATTTTAGTAACTCTAACTGGGCGATGAGGAGGAAGGCTTCCAGAGCTAACTCAGGAGCCTCGTACCGACCAGACAACACAGGGTACGTGATACGTCCATACTGCAAATAAGTTTGGCAGTTGAAATTGGACGTTTTCTAATCAATCCTCTTCCTGTTAGTTTGATGTTGAAAAAAAGACGTTTTTGTTTAGTTTAGCAAGAAATCGGCATGTAACTCAGTATAATTGGGGAAACACAAAAATATCAAAGTATAATTTTTGCCTGTCACTTTTCTTTCTTCCTTTTCTACAGAGCTTCTTCGGGAGGTCGGTATAGAGACGATTACACCGGCTATCAACAGTCAAACTGCAGCCCTTGTAGTCCGTACATGGACGGTGGTCGCAATACCAACTCACGGGCCCTCAACCACTACAGTTCCACCATTAGCCTGAACGATAAGAAACTCAAGGTGACTCTACTCTTAAAGATCAGTTCATTTATTGGATTGTTTTCATTAGAATGACCATATGGCAGTTTTTGGACAATGACAACCCCTTAGCAATGTATACCTAGCTAAACCATGATATATGTGATTCGATGAACACTTATTATGTGTTGCAACAGCTGAAATAACCTTTCAAATGTCACAATTATAAATAATGTACATAAATTATACATATATATACCTATTATACTGTATATCTTGAGTTTCTTATTTCCTGTGTCATTCTCAGAAAGGCCATTTAGAAATGTTGGAGTGGATTTAGTTGGTGGCATTCTGCCAGCTCACTGCCCAATGCTGCTAATCACTACACACTGGACCTTTAGGTTAATACGGCTTTGTTGTATAATTGTCTTCAATAGGAAATGGGCCCAGAGTTCATTAGAATGCAAGATGAGCCCCATGTTGTCTTGGAGCTGCCAGGATCAATAATGGTGAGTTTAACGGGAAGTTGATAATCCATTAATACGCAATCAGACAATAAAGGCATCTCTATGCTCCATACTTCAAACGATCAAAGTATTCTTCAGCATTAAGTCCATAATGAATTTTCCCTCTCTTCTCTCCCCTTTTCTTCTCTCCCTCCTCTCTTCTCTCCCCCTTCCTACTCTTCTCTCACCCTTTTTCTCCCTTCCCTTCTCTTTTCATGTCCATCTCCTCTCCGCCCTTCTCTTTTCCTCACTTCTCCTCCCCCTTTCCTCCCTCTATTGTCCTCTCCCCCTCTTCCTCTGCTCCTCTCGTCTCCCCCGCCCTCCTCCTTCTCCTCTCCTCTCAGTCGAGGAAGGGGAAGCCCTCCTCCACCCAGAGGGAGGTGGTCGTGGTGATGCCCAGCGGCCAGAGCCTCCAGGTGAGGTGCGAAGTGAAGAGCCGGTGCGGGGACGTCTTTGACATGATTGTGGCCCACTCCAACCTCGTGGAGCACTATTACTTCGGCCTGGCCTACATCGACGGTAGGAGGAAGAGGACTCTGTGGGTTGTGTGTTGTGTTGTAGAGTAGGATCTTGTAGCGGCTGCCCCGGCTTCGACGACGGAAGCTACTAGTCTTGGTTGCCTTTGAAATCCTGCATCCGCACTTGTAGGCATCCTTCAACAACTAGCCAAACCCCTACCCTGTTTCTTTATGAGCTGGGTCTGAAGGCACATACCTTTGAGGGATTTGGGGAGTGAGACAGATTCATCAGAGTTTCCACAAAGGAAAGGGAGGTAGGGAGTGTAGGAACAAGTGTTGGAATATCTGAATCTTAAGCCAGTTAATCACAAACTCACTACAACTGCATTTTATATTTGAGGTAAAAAGGTCCCAAAAATATACAAATGGAGGGACAATGTGTGAATGTGCTACTAACTGTCTATCAAGTTGGTTGGGTCTGTGTGGTAACATCCAATTCTCTCCCTGTTCTGCTCAGACAATGAGTTCTTCTTCCTGGACACTGACACCAAGATTTCCAAGGTTGCCCCTGACTCCTGGAAAAAAGTGCCTACGACCAACTTTATTCTCTATTTCCGGGTCAAGTTTTTCGTCAGTGACATTTCCCTGCTTTTGTAAGTGAGACACATTCTCTAGTTTTGTATGTAGTTGTCAGAATATACTTTGTGGTGGCTGCCCCTACCCAAAAGCATAATTTGGCTTCAAGTCATCATGTTCGTTTTATGAAAAGGATCGTGTTATCTATTATTTTTCTGACAGGCACAAGTATAGCCGCCACCAGTACTACCTCCAGCTGAGAAAGGACTTCCTGGAGGACCGCCTGTCCTGCCACGTGGAGAGCTCTCTGTGCCTGGCGGGGCTGGCCCTGCAGGCAGAGTACGGAGACTGCATGCCTGAGGTACCTGATCCTTGGACGCGGCTATCATCTCTTCTTTAGTCTTTCTATTATTGTTTATTCTGTCAGTTGTATTCTATGTATTTGCTTGTGCCATGAATGGATGGATTGTGCTGACTGAGGCGTGTTGCTGTGCGCAGGTGTACGGTAGAAGCTACTACCGGGTGGACCACTACATCTCCAAGAGCGTCATGGGGAAACGTGCCTTGCCTTCCATTAAGGATGAGTTGCTGCGATTACACGCCAGCAACGCCCAAATGCTCTCAGAAGAATCGGAACTGGAGTTCCTTAAGGTGACAAGGCAGAATGCTCTTATGCTTGTATACATGTATATTAATATTGAAAATTATCATTTAATTATTAATTTAATTGTTCATTAATCCTTATTCAGATTTACTAGAAATGTTATAATATATTAACAGAAGTGCTGTGATGAGGCATTCCGACTCCATATGCAGTTTATCGTTAATTAATTTTATGAATAAACGTTTTCTATCAAATGTG
>OLKM01000555.1:109261-124261 GCA_900291075.1 Melanogrammus aeglefinus | reverse complement strand
TGAAAGGCCTAGATGTGACATGAAGTTGCATGACACTTATTCGGCAGAGGTTTCTGTCCAATGGGACTTACAGTAAGGGCAAGTCCAGAGGAATGCAAGAATCACTCGAGCACGTTAAAACTCATAAAATAAGCAAAGCACCTGCTTCAACGTGCTACAATGCAGAAAGAAACGATGGATTTACCAATTCCAGACGGGGATTGCGTCAATAGTTGGACTCCCAGCTGCTATGGTGGAGGGGTGGATTCCCCCATGGCTTCTAGAGCAAGAGGCCGTGATCTGTGTCTTAATGATATGTATCTACAAGAATCCCTGAAGTAGGATAACACACGCCGGAGCTCTGCGTATGTGAGGTGTGTAGAGAGAAGAGGCGTGCAGATGCTGATGGCTGCTTGTGTGTGTGTGTGTGTGTGTGTGTGTGTGTGTGTGTGTGTGTGTGTGTGTGTGTGTGTGTGTGTGTGTGTGTGTGTGTGTGTGTGTGTGTGTGTGTGTGTGTGTGTGTGTGTGTGTGTGTGTGTGTGTGTGTGTGTGGTGGCAGAACGGCTCCCTCTGCTCTCTGAACAGCTTGAGGCCAGAGGAGCTGACCCTGGAGCTGCGGAAGAAGGGAGGCAGCCTGGGAATCAGCATATCAGTGAGTTCACTGTAACACACACACACACACTCACTCACTCACTCACTCACTCACTCACTCACTCACTCACTCACTCACTCAAACACTCACAGACAGACTTAGATACACATATTACACACACACTTACAGCCACACCTAACCTAAAATACTGAAAGCAAATACTTCTCTCTTTCAACCTTATTCCCCATCATTATTTGTACTCCAACGTCTCTCATCTGCTCCCTTTTCACGTCTCTCAGTCTCTCTCTGCTCTTTGTCATCTGCTCATCTCTCTCTCTCTCTCTCTCTCTCTCTCTCTCTCTCTCTCTCTCTCTCTCTCTCTCTCTCTCTCTCTCTCTCTCTCTCTCTCTCTCTCTCTGTCGCTCTGTCTGTCGGTCTATCTGATGCCTGGGATGACCAGATGGGAATCACTACTTCCAGTCCACTGGCTGTCAAATGACACTTCCCCTTTCACTGTCATTTAGAACTTGGCAGACATTCCCCTCTGTCACCCTCTGCGCTGTCAAGAAGACAGAGATGGAGTGCCACTGTAGAATGTTAATTTTGCAGCCTAGTGCAGTGTGCTTGATCACCACAAGGATTGTACTGGTTGCTGGTTGCAAGACAAATGCACATTCTTCAGTGTTCATAGATGACTTTACTGATGGGCAGCAGAGGCGTCATTCACTGGCGGTGAAGCGGAGCGTTTCCAGTACCAGTACCAGTATGAGTACCAGTCAGGCCCTGCCCACCCAGATCCACCACTCGCTAATGCAAGTTGTCGTGTTAACAACTGCTGGAGTCCCGGAGTTTAAAACCTTCTTGGGTTGTTGGTTCAAACATCTGCCTTTCATATTAACACTGGATTTGAACTTTTGAGCCCTTTAGGTGAGACCCTTTTTGTCATGGTGTGATAATTATACTGAGCGGAATAGAGGATACATTGTTCAGGAAACAATGGCACATTTCCCATTTGTCAGTGCATGACTGCTTTTTAAAAAATATATATATCCTAATTTTGTCATTGTTAAATTGTTTTTACTGTATTAACACATCAACTTTAAAAGGTTTCTGTTGGAACAAATGGTATGGTAGGTAATATGTTTGTCTGTGAGTAATGAGTGTGGAGCACAATGGGGAGGAGCTGGCCTCCAGGTCCCTCAGCCCATCATGACTAGTCTCCCCAATCTGATTAATCCCCTGGTGGTCGGGGGATTAGAGGAGCAGAGAGACACGCGCACGCAGTGTGACTGAGTTCATAGGAGCCTGCTTGGCTTTAAACCAGGGCAGGGCTGCACGTCCGAGTCTAGCAAGCTGTTCCAACACACAATGAACTGGGTTTGCCCTTTCTATTGCTCAAATTATATAAATATATGATGATTAATTAGTCAAATCTGTAATTCGTTGAATAATATTGTATTAAACGGTAAAATATTGGAACTAATGAAGCTTTGTCTTGGGTTTCCTTTCCTAAATAATCTATCTGAATGAGATATATTAAACATGAATCCATTCATAAATCAAAGTATGGTTGAAACAGTGTGTGTGTCTTTCCCCCAGGGTGGCATCAATAGCAACCTCCGTAACGGGGGTCTCTACATCCAGAGCCTGGTCCCCGGGGGGGCGGCAGAGAGGGACGGACGCATGCACCCAGGTATGATGTCACGCTACCGGCTGCTCCCCATGCACACAGCCAAAGATAGACGGACAGATACAACCCATCCGGCTGCTTGTCTGTATGTCTTAACGTCTTCTATCTTCGTGTGGGTGGGGTGTGTATGGGTGTGTGTGTTTTTGCGTGTCTGGGTATGTTTGTGTGTGTGTGTGTGTGTGTGTGTGTGTGTGTGTGTGTGTGTTTTGCGTGTCTGGGTATGTCTGTGTGTGTGTGTGTGTGTGCTTGTGTGTGTGTGTGTGTGTGTGTGTGTGTGTGTGTGTGTGTGTGTGTGTGTGTGTGTGTGTGTGTGTGTGTGTGTGTGTGTGTGTGTGTATGTGTTTTGCGTGTCTGGGTATATTTGTTTGTGCATGCATGCGTGCGTGCGTGCGTGCGTGTGTGTGTGTGTGTGTGCGTGTGTGTGTGTGTGTGTGTGTGTGTGTGTGTGTGTGTGTGTGTGTGTGTTTTGCGTGTCTGGGTATATTTGCTTGTGTGTGTGTGTGTGCGTGCGTGCGTGCGTGTGTGTGTGGGTGTGTGCGACAGATGACAGGCTGCTGGAGGTAGACGGGCTGAGGCTGGATAATTTTACGTACCAGCAGGCCGTGGAGTGTCTGACCAAGACAGGAGAGGTACATGTGTGAATGTAGCCAGACCTCTTTATTGAATCTGTCTCTGTCTGTATCTCGTTCTCTCTCTCTCTCTTCCTCTCGCTATGTGTGTATCTATGTGTACTCATTTTTTTCTTTAAACCGTGTTCTTTCTCTTCTCTGCTCAATCCTTCCTCCTCATCTCCTTTTATTTTCGCCTCCTCACCTTACATCTCATCCTCAACTCCTCTACTACTTTCCACGTATTCCTGATCTGATCCTCCTCTCCTCTGTCCTCTTCTCACCTGCCCTTCATCTAATCCCCCCCCCGACCCCACCCCACCCTCTCTCTCTGCAGGTGGTCTCCCTGGTCGTGGAGCGAGAGAGGATGACTCTGCCCCGCGTGTCCCTGAGCCCCGACACGGCCGGCAGTCTGTCCCCTAAAAGCTGCAGCCCGGACGCCAACCACCTCCGCTACAACAGCTGCCCCGCCATCAACTCCCCCCCGATGGCCAGCGGCGAGCCCCAGAAGCTCCTGGACTACCGCTTCATGGCGGACGGTAGGGTTAGCTCGGTCCCTTGAGCTCTCTGTGACACTGCGTCACTATTACATTTACATGACGTAAAGGTTCTCCAAAGTTGAGACAATGTGACGATTCCGTCAGGTTTTTGCATAAACATGTTAAAGGTTTTTTATTCTATTGTCAGCTGTCGAACGCAAACCATTGATAAGGCTCTAGGCACACTGCTACGTCAGAACAGACACAAAAAAAACGTTTTTGAAGTCGTATACGAAGCAAGTGGAAACAATACAGCCCACTAAATTCCCGGTCCCAGGCTTAGCTCTTTTAAAAATTCACTCTTGGTGTGCTGTAGGCTTAACCCTCATCGTTACACGCTAGATTTCTGGTCTACAGTAGAGATACAAGCAATATAACGTCCAAATGAGCTTAGAAAAATATCAGAAAAACAGGTAAATATCAGCAAGATTCACTGAACAGCCTGCCACTACATGCACAGATGAAGGGGAATGCATTATATTTATCAGCACGGTTTCAAATAACCTACTACTTATCCCACGGTGTGTCAGTTGGGATTAGGGACACTAAAACTCTCGTGCGCTAGAGAAACTTGCGTGAGGAGTCTTCGCCGTAAGCTAGTAGCATGCGTAAACTGCCACCTATGAACTTTTACACTATCTCTACACCCCTGACTCCTCCCCCTAGTCACCTGACCAACACCGCCACCCCCACCACTTATCTTACTGTTCTTTAAGCCCTCCTGCCTCTCCTACGTCTCACCTGACACCCTCTCCTCGACCCTGACCTGCAACCCCACTTAAAGGGCCGGCGTGGGAGATTAACAGCATTTCACAAGCAGAACCTAACTGAACCGAGTTACCTCAACAACGCGACATCCTCCACCATAGAAGAAAAAAGAGAAAATGGAAAAAAAACGACAAAAAATAACAATTATATCAATGAATACATCATAATCAATAAAAAAAAACCTTCATTCTCTCATTCTCTCTCTCTCTCTCTTAACCCTAACCCTAACTTCTCTACAAACATGCCATCTATAGAGCCTTAAGATTTGCAACTCCCTAATAAATGTGTACCAAGAGACTGCTAACCTAAACAGAAAAACAAAATAAAATAAAAGTTTAGGCTCAAAATATCGCAGATGGCATAATGACCTCTTCAATAAACATGAATAAAGGGAGCAGTGAGATTTGGATTTGGAGCTGCATCACCAAAGAGTACATAGAGACTTCAGACTCAAACGAGCTGCAGGTAACATTTGAGAGAGCAGAAGGGAGAACGATTTTGAAAGGAAACAACCCAAAAAATGTCCCATCCTTCTCTGCTCCCTCCCTCACTACGTTTCTCGGCCAATGAGAAGTGTTGCATTTCAAGCACCTGTTATTGACAGGCAAGAAGGATTTGTCAAACCCCAATCATGGAAGAGATGCCCTGATTGGTCCGAAATGATCCGGGAGCAGACTCAATTCTAAAATGACCCATACAGAGGCAGAGGCAGTCAACTCAAAACAAAAAAATCTCGTTCTGCATCTCACTCACTGCTGAGGGATGGCTACAGCAATTCTAACAAAGACTTTTAAATCAAACCTACTGCACCTTTAACCCCACCCTAACCATAACCCCACCTGGATCCTCCCCAGACAACACATTCGAGGTGACCTTGACCAAGGGCCCCAAGGGTCTTGGCTTCAGCTTCATCATGTGTGACATGGACCCCCTGGGGCAGGAGACGGGCAGCGTGGTACGCATCAAGGAGCTGTTCCCAGACCAGCCGGCCCGTCTCTGCGCCCGCATCCGCGAGGGCGACGTCATCGTGGCCATCGACGGACAGCACCTCAAGGACCTGATCTACCCGGTAACCAGTGACCCCCCCCCCCAGTGTTTTTGATTGGATGTTAAGTTAGATGAGTGTTATCTATACATGTCGATGTATTCTGTTGATGGTTTAGCTGTGTAGAGCATTGGATATCGTTGATGATTTCTCAAGGTACTCCCTTCTGATGTAATCAATGTATTAAAATTGGACATGCGACAAGTATAATTATTAAAAGTATCAGACATACAATTATTATTACATTTGAGCTATTACCATTAAGTCATATGGGAAGCATACACGTTCAATTCTTCACAAAAACATACACCAAAGATATCCAACCCTGCCTGCTGTTAACTGTAAAATATCTTAAAGCTGCCTCATTAACCTCACTTTCCATATACTAAAACATATTTGCCGCTAATGCTGCGGATATTCCGCATGTCATTCTCGCTTTGCCCTCTAGAGGGTGCTACAGTTGTTCAAGAACTCATCGTCTGAAGTACTACTGTCCCTGTGCCGTCCTGCGTCAGGTGGGCACACACATTAACATGTACATGCACGCACTCACACACACACATGCACATCCAATAATAGTACAAAAAACGTATACCATATCGAATGACTTGCTTTGCCCTTTAGGGATCCTTCCTCCCATTGAGCAATTTGCGGGCACATGAGTGATGTCACAGTGACCGACAGCGACGGCACCAATGGAAGCACAGGAGGCTGTGGTCATTCCTGAGGAAAACAGGAAGCGGACATGGAGTCGCAGGGAAAACAGGAAGCGACGCCCAGGTAGGCGGAACAACATCTTCAAACAGGAGTGAAGCCAACGCACTGTTCTTTCTAAGTGTGCTATGATAAATGCAAATTGTTTTCATCTATGTATCATTATTGCCACAAGAAAAACGGATAGAGTGATATAAAGTCATTAACGGTACTGAAAATTGTCTGACAGGCTGGAGTCTGACAGAGTGGACCAGCCCGGATAGCCTTACATTTGGTCTCCTGGTCTAGAAGGTATGGACTCTGATAGTCAGTTCATAATCACTCTAACTCTTAACTCATTAAAACGCTGTACAACCAGTTAAACGCAACAATAAAAGACAAAAGGTAAAATCAATCCTCACAAGGAATTAAGTATCACAAGGAAGAGAAAAGAAGGAGAGATTTCTGTTGGAAGTCTCTGGTGTGTCCATTCACTTCAACAGCAGCAGAGAACTCCGGTCCCATATTGTTTGACTGAACCAGACGTGGGCCTAGTCATGCATCTTAATATGAAAACGGCCACAAGGTGGCAGACTAGCACCGGTGTTTGTTCTAAAACAAATGATAATGTAACACAGGTTAGTTTCTGCTTAATCTCAAGCAGTTTAAGTAATTAAGTCAGCTAAATTTTAAGGTTTTAGAAAATAAACTAAATTGTGTTTTATATGTTTTCTCCACAGGACTAGAGAAATCCCCAGAGGGGAACAGTGAGGTTGTCAACAGCAACTGAAGTGAATTTCAAACAGAAACAGGTTGAAAGTTTGGTTCATGAATGAACATTTGTAAGTCATCAATATGAAGACATTGGGACAACAGCAGTAAATCAGCACCACAATAATTCCTGTTATTATTACAATGGTTTGTTTTCCAAGCCATTAGACAATAAACCCAATTGAAATGTGCACTTTGAGCTTTTTACCTAACTAACATCCCAGTGAATCCCTGTGTATTAAGATGAGTCACCAAACTCCAAATACAGAAACAATAGCCTCCACTACCTGAATAAAACATTAAAGAACAATGTTATTATTGTCTCGTAACGGAATACTTTCGTCCTCTTCATGACTGAAGACCCCCTGCCAAACTGTGTGCGTGAGTCTTTGTGTGTGAGTGCAAGAGTCCATACATGTGTGTGTGTGTGGGACAGTGGCACGGTGTGTGCTAGCTGGGTGCTCCACAGGAACATCAGTCATGGGAGCGAGGAGAGAGCTCAGCCCGCCTGGACTGCACTGTTCCTGGGCTGATGAGGGATGATGGGGTGGGTGTAGACGAGTGCTTGGATCTCCCAGGGGTCCAGAGATGGAGAATAATGACCCCAACGCAGCACATTAGGTAGACGCATGCACATATATACACACGTACACATGCAGAAAGACCCCCGTGTGTGCGCACACAGAGACCCACGAGGAAATGCACATACACATACATAGGGGTCTCATCGTGCCCTCTGTTGCTAAATGCACTCATAGACTCACACACACTTGGAAAGACGCATGTACATGCACACAGGATACACTCAGAAAGACACACACACAGGGTACACTCAGAAAGACACACACACAGGATACACTCAGAAAGACACACACACAGGATACACTCAGAAAGACACACAGGATACACTCAGAAAGACACACACACAGGATACACTCAGAAAGACACACACACAGGATACACTCAAGAGAGACACACACAGGATACACTCAGAGAACGACACACACAGGTTATATTCATAAAAAACACAGAGAGAAAAACACAACAGACACACATGGATGCAGAAAGACATGCAAACATGTAATACAGAAACACAGAATGCACACTGAAAGACGCACACACACATGCACAAACACACTATACATAGACACATACAGGCATGTGCTACAGAAACCAATAAGACGCACAGGCACAAACACACACCAACACACACACACACACGCAGCTACAGGGTAAGGAGCCGGTAACCATGGCTCATAAATAAGGCTTTCTGTATTTTGGTGAAACTTGGAAGTGCATCTGGTTCCAATCAGAGTTCTTAGTAAACGATCCCAAATGTTTCTAATTATCCAGCAGTAGAGCCGGCACAAGGACCTCATCCGTGTGTGTGTGTGTGTGTGTGTGTGTGTGTGTGTGTGTGTGTGTGTGTGTGTGTGTGTGTGTGTGTGTGTGTGTGTGTGTGTGTGTGTGTGTGTGTGTGTGTGTGTGTGTGTGTGTGTGTGTGTGTGCATGTGTGTGTATGACCGGGTGGGTGCATTCATGTTTATAATAAGTGTGTGATTGAATGCATTCAACATGCATAGCTTGTTCTTAAGGGGCACACATAGACACACCAAAGCAGACAGGTACACACATGCATGAGGGCAAACACACAAACGCACACAATCATGCATGCACACGCAAACACGCATGTATACAGACATGCCTACAAGCACCCACACACCCCGGCTCCCAAACACCAAGCATGACAGAATCACAAACAAACACACACACACACAGGCTCCGACCCAGAGATATGTATGTAGTGTGTGTGTGTGTGTACACACACGTATACTAAAACACACACACACACACACGGCCCTCTTGTTTAGTCACCAAGGGGTCCCTAACAAAGACGGACGGTGTGGTGGGACGTGCTCCGGTGACCCCTGGAGAGGTCACGGCGTCGGGCGTTGACTGAGGGATGGCTCCACACCGCAGATCTGTTGACGTTTCTGCCTCAGCGCTGCGTCAGAGCGGGGCCAGAGGGGTCAGGGGCCGGGCCGGGGGCCGCAACATGGTTTCAGTTGGGGCCGTGTGCGTGCCGTGGGGTGGGGGGGGGGGGGGTGGGGGGGGGGGGCGGATCAAAGAGTGACTTGGAAGTGTTGTTGAAATGAATACGTTCAAACGTGGTACACAAAGTAATGACATCGCCGTGTTTGGCGTCTTTTGTTTTCCCCCTGCGACGTGTTTACCATTTGTTTCACGTATTATCCGAGCTCGCCCAAACCTGTTCCCATTTGGTCGTCGGGGGTAACGTATGATATGGAAATGTGGAAAATGTACCGCAAATATCAACTCATCATGGGGTCGACATTTATTTTTAATTTACAAAAATACAGATTTTATAGAGGTCCACAATTGGAATGAACTAGTGGTACAGCACATAAGCCATAACAATTTGCTTGGTTTTCTTTTTCTACCCAAAAGGCTTTCAATAAAATCCAGCATGAAGCTGCATGTTCTTCTCTGTCTAATCTGAGATATGGATGCTGCCAACAGCAAAAAGCACAGGCTTCAGAAACCAGTATCGGCAGCTATTCTTTAAAAAGCTACATCGTCACAACCAAAGGGGATTCTGGGAAATCTACGACTTCCTCTTGCAGACACCAGTGCTTACCCTACTTTCCAATGGAGTAGATCTCTCAACCACACAGTCAATTACCATAACAAGGACCAACCACCACCAGGTTAACCACATTTTCCATTCTCTTCTCCCAGATATGCATGTCCAACCCCCACGTCCTAAACTCAGGTAGGTACATCCCAGCCCCTCGAGCTCCTATACATACTTTTTTTTCTTGCTCTTTTTTAATCAGGCAATGAACTAGACGGACTGGAGCCAGTCCAGAGGGCCTCAAAGGACCCCGTTCTGCTTTACTGGGACCTGGGCTAGCTTCACTGTTTCCACTGCTGCCACCGTGACGCACGGCCCCCGCGCCCGGAGGCGCCGGCCGGGTCCGCCCCGCATCTGCGGCGGCCGTGTTTGTCCAACGGCTTTTTGATGTCAAGGTCTCGCTCTCTCCCTCCAATTAAACTGATTGTGCTAATGTGCTAAAGTGGCCGCCGCCGCCACCGCCATTAGCCAGAGGAGGGGCCGTGTTGTTCTTGAGAGGGGCTGAGAATCCATCACGCAAGGCCTCGGTGCCAGGCAACCAATCACACTGATTTTAAGGTTGGGGTAGGGGTGGGGAAGGGGAGGCCCCTTAGCCCTATGGGGAAGAGAGGACTACCGAAATATGACTTATAAGGTCGGAACAGGATATCCTAATCACCATTACCCTCGGACGAAGAGTAATGGGGTTTTTAATTGATTTCTGGTATTCCTAAGCGCCGTTGGAAAATGAAAAGGACAGTAATTGCACATTTCGCGTTCGGGTGCTTCGTCCAAATGTGTGACCCTTTAAATAGTGTGACCTCAACAGTGCCTTTCTGGTGAGGTGTCGCAGCCAGAGGGAACCATGTACATGTTGAGGAAACCTTTTGGTGATTCACTTTTCCCCCTTATTGTATAAAAAGAAAGCATGTGAGATTGCCTTTGTGTGTGCCTACGTATGTGTTTGTGTAGGTAGATGTGTGCCTGCGTTGCGTGCATTGTGATGCCTGCCAGTGTGTGTGTAGGACTACATGTATGTGTGTGTCTGTGTGTGCAAGTTAATGCCTGCGCCGCTTGCTGTGCATGCTTGTATACAAGGCTGTGCATGTCTGTGTGTGTGTGTGTGTGTGTGTGTGTGTGTGTGTGTGTGTGTGTGTGTGTGTGTGTGTGTGTGTGTGTGTGTGTGTGTGTGTGTGTGTGTGGTGTGTGTTGTGCGTGTGTGTGTGTGTGTGTGTGTGTGTGTGTGTGTGTGCGGCGTTGTGGGTGTGTGGGTGTGTGTGCATGTGCCTGTGTGTGCTTGTGTATCTGTGTATGTGTGTCATTGTGCACATGCCTGAGGATGTGTGTGCCTATAAGGCTGTGTGTGCGTGCATGTGTGTGAGTGTGTGCATGTGTTTGAGTGTGTGCGTGTGTGTGTGTGTGTGTGTGTGTGTGTGTGTGTGTGTGTGTGTGTGTGTGTGTGTGTGTGCGTGTGTGCGTGTGCGTGTGCGTGTGTGTCCATGTTTGTGTTTGTGTATGCATGTGCGTGTGTGAGTGTGTGTGTGCCTGTGTATGTGTGAGCCTATACTGAGTTCCTGAGGGAGATTGAGCTGGCTGGAGTCAAGCGACCGGCTTATTAATGGTCTCGACCTCGTGGAGCTGTGTGAGGTCTTCGCCGGGGGAGCGCTCTCTCTTACACCCCGGGGAGAAATTCAGCGTCTCTTTCAGTGGGAAAGGTTCAGGTCCCACATTCTCCCTCTCCGCACAGCCAAAGCTAAACAACCTGCCACGGGGACACTGTTGTAGCCAACCTACCGCCGGCTCACTCCCATTCCGCGCGGTTCCCGTTCGCGGTGGTGGTATTCCCGGCAGGCCTCTTTATAAACTCTCAGCTCAATGTGTCTCGACCGTTGAAAAAAAAACGATATTTAACCTGATTACTTATAATCAGTTAAGTAGTATTTATTGAAGCCGTTGATCAAGCACAGATGCGCTCTCTCCAAATATATATCAACTTCCCTGGGAATATGAATATGTTGATGCTTCACGGAGGTGTATGGTTTAAATTACTGTTTTCAGGAAATATTTTCCTCTCAAGATGGCCGACGCTTGAACTTCGGAGACTACTAGCCAGCTTCACCTCCAGGCTACCGCTGGCGCTTGTTTTACCAGTTAGCATTTGGCTATTACATAATCTGTCCCCCTTCCTTCGACCGTGAGTGAATCAACCCAATTTTATAAATGCGAAAATATTGTTGTTGCCTGCCTTACGTCGGCCAGGTTGTGTATTCTGATCCCCGACTTTGGCCTCAGACGAGGTCTCGGCTGTTGTCGATCTGTTCTTTTGATAACGGGGAACCATGATTTCTTGGTCCTCACTCTGCACCTTTAGTTCTGAGGGGAACTGTGTGTGTGTGTGTGTGTGTGTGTGTGCGTGGTGTGTGTGTGTGTGTGTGCGTCGATGCGTGTATGCGTGTGTCTGTGTATTAGTCAACACTATGTGTATGCCACAGTGTGTAAGTGTGTATTTGTACATGCGTGTGTGTTTGTGCATGCATGTGTGGGTGCATACGTGTGTGTGTGTGTGCATGCGTTTGTGGGAGTGTATGTATGCGTGACCGTGTCAGATCAAAGGCACCAGAGGGTTGGTTGGTCTGGATGTTGTTGTTCCTGGCTCTCTGTAGTTAACTGTATGTTAAGAGTTCAACTCCATGGGACTTGGACAGAATACAGGCGGCTGATGGCGTCTGTGAAGAGGGAGACATATAGTTCTCCGAATCCACTTTGACTGGAATGATGGAGCTTTCAGGTTAGCATGAGCTGGAATCCACTTATTTTTGAAGTTCAGGGTTTACTGTCCCACTGTGTGGTTTGGTTTATGCTCAGGTATACACAGACAATACTCATGTGCTGATCATTCAAAGGCTAATATACATGGGTTGATATAAGAAATTACAACATCTAATTAAATCGATTTATCTGCCAACGTTATGTTGTTTTAGTCAAGGTAGAACGCCAACTGTAATTACTTTATAACATGCACTGCATACATTTTATAGTTCAACTTTACAAACAGGAAGATTTAACAAAGGACAAAAACCCCCGCACACACACTCACACATGGCCTGCAAACAAACCACTCACTGTGCATCATTTGAAAGCGAAGTTTGACGGGATAATTTATGAAATAATTTATGACACTCCGACTTCAGGACACACACACACACACACACACACACACACACACACACACACACACACACACACACACACACACACACACACACACACACACACACACACACACACACACACACACACACAACCACCCACCCAAAGGAACACACACTTTACAACCCGTTGTCTGCAGTGTACCAGAGGGTCCCTGGTGAAGCAGAGGGTTCTAGTGGACCATCCACGGTGTTGTTCCTCCACAGGGTTCCTGGGGCCGGTTCTCACCGGCCGGTCCGTCCCGGGGAACCCTAAACGCTGTGTGTTAATGGGCTTAATGTACTGTGCTGTTGGATTAAACACGCTCCATTGCTACTCCATGGTGTGTATGATTACTCCTCAAGCTAAACCCCTCCAGGTTTACACGGGGGGCAGGTAGCGGGGATGGAGCGGGTCTCGGACCGGGGTAGAGCTGTTTATCCATGTGTTGATGACCATGTGTTGTCTCTTAATGTGCCTTGCTGGAAGACGTGCGATTTGAGTCTTTCAATGAGTGTTGCGTATGTCTTTGCGTTTGTGTGTGTTTATGTGTGCCTGTGTGGTGTGCGTGTCTGTGTGCGGACATGTGCAGGAGAATGAATGAACGAAATACAACATTTTTGTAAATCAGTATACCCAGACGTGCACACACGCACACACACATGCGTAAGCACACACACCGGCACACGCACAAAAACACACACACAGTGAGCACAAAACCGCACACAATGACACACTTGTAAAATCCTTCCCTCCCATGTACAATCATTCTTTTATTGTCACCCTCGGGCCCTATCTCTCCCTCTCCCTCTCCCTCTCCCTCTCCCTCTCTCTCTCTCTCTCTCTCTCTCTCTCTCTCTCTCTCTCTCTCTCTCTCTCTCCCCCAGCTGGTCTGGGGGTCCAGAGCAAACAGACCTAAAGTCGGACCCTCCGCCGCGCAGCAGCCGTTAACGTCAGTCCCCATGAAATGCAGCACGGCCGCGTCTCCCGCAAAAAAACCTCATTTTTACAAGCCCACTGCTTCGACCCTCAAATCCCCCCCCCCCCCTGTCCCCCTCTTCCCCCATTAACCTCTCCCCCCAAACCGTACCGGCCACCTCCCTTTCTGTTACCCTTCGCCCATCGCTCCTTAACCAAAGCTCTGGGCCGTTTAAAGAGGTTTGAGCGGATGCACGGAAAACCAGAACGCCGGTGATCCGCGACAACGCAATGTGGGAATTCTTCACAAAATAATAGTGTTGACAATAAATTAGGGATAGCATTTCCCTTCTTTTAAGATGGGCTGCTCCCATCGAGGAAATCCCCGCGACCCCATGGCATCCGTTCCGAGGGGCCCCAGTCGATGTAAAAACAACCACAGTCGGAGTTCGCCGGCCACTGAAACCATTAGTCTTGTGAATGGGTTTTGTTACCCCTGCAGGGACGTGGTCCGTTCATCGTTCCGGAGCGCCTTAACTTATTCTAACGCCGTCCAACTGTAACAGGACGTTCAAGAGTGCAGGGAATGTTCCAGAATCCCAGCAGTGTCCTACTTTATCTTTGCGTCAACCACACTGTTTTCAGTTTTATTACACTCTCTCTCTTCCTCTACTCATTTTTGTGTGTCCTTTTTCACTTTTTCTCATTCCTCACTTCACCCCATCTTCTTCTCTCCCTTCACTATCCATCCATCAGCCTTTTTTTCTTGAAAGCTTTTACAAGATCTTGAAGCCTAAGCAACACAGTATGGCTGTCGAAAACGGGTGTTTTGAATATGGCGTCCATCTTGAGTCAATCACTGTTTTGAAAAGGAATGCAGGTCTTCGATGGTCCAGACTGGACAAACCGTTACAAGGTGGACAGATAAAGCGGTCATCATGTGCAGGTGTATGACCTTTAAAGATGAATTTGTGTTACTATAAGGATTGTGTGTTTGTGCATGAATACGGTCATCATATGCAGGTGTATGACTTAGAAAAGGTGCATTCGTGCTACTCTACTTATTGTGTCTCGTGCTTAAATACCGTTTGATAGTGATAGTGAAGATGATGATGATGACGCTAATGTTGATGTATTAAAGCTGATAATGAATATGATGATTGTGATGATGATGAGGATGAGGATGAAGTAGCAGTTGATACTGCTGCTGATGATGATGATGATGATGATGATGATGTATGTAGGATCAATTCCTTCCTTTGCACACTCATGCACACCTAAAAGGTCTGCACACATCCACCACGATCCTGACCCAGTTTGGTGGTCCATCTATTCTAATATCCTACGTGCGCTGTACATCGAATGATGATAAAAGCTTGGCAGGTAGAAGAACGACATAGAGGGAGAGGGAGAGAGACACACACACTCACACTCACACACACACACACACACACACACACACACACACACACACACACACACACACACACACACAGAAACGAGAGACCATACTTCCCTTATCACCAGTATGTTTCATGCTATCACCTATGCTTAGAATTTCCCCTTATCAATG
>OLKM01000555.1:99261-104261 GCA_900291075.1 Melanogrammus aeglefinus | reverse complement strand
CACGCATAAACTCACAATATCGCAGAGCTTACTGGGGGCTTGTGGAAAAGAAAAGTACATTCCAGTAAAAAGGTTTGAAATTATTGACTGGAACAGCACAATATGCCCTTATTTCCCAAACTTCTCAAATGCAGTGGCCTGTTTCCCAGACAGAGTTGGGTTTGACACGATCCCTTTAATGGCTATTATTTTACAAGAATTCTCTCACAAGGTCTGGATGAGATGGTAAGGATGATACCGCCTTCCTACATTTAGTTGGTTGTTTAGGAAGAATCCAGTCAGAGTATCAAATCGATCCCTGAAAATAATGAATGGATGCTTTTCTTTTCAATTCTTGATGAAAGCCATGCTTTTGGTTATTTATGTTTCTTTTAAATAATGACCTACGTTGTACTCCGATCAAATCCCATTCAAAAAAGCATTCTAAACAAAGTAGGGTACAATACATGATACCGTTCATCCTACTCCTTTAGTTATTTAATGAGAACCAGTGAATCTTCTAACTTATATGTAATATATATTTATGCAAAAGCTCATCTTGGAGACAATTCCATTCAAAGAGGGTTCAGCAGCAATGCCTGCATAAGATAATGTAATAATAACAATAATAGGTATACACTTTATAATAAGGAGCCATAATGAGTAGCAAACTAGTGATTACCTAACCCTTTGTTAATATTTGTTAATTGTTACTAAAATGTCTTTTTGGCACAAGTTAATAGTTTTTTCATCATTAATTAAATATTAGTTGTTTGCATAACCCTAACCCTAACACACGGCCCTAACCCTAACACACGGCCCTAACACACGGCCCTAACCCTAACACACGGCCCTAACCCTAACACACGGCCCTAACCCTAACACACGGCCCTAACCCTAACAACACGGGCCCTAACCCTAACACACGGCCCTAACCCTAACACACGGCCCTAACCCTAACACACGGCCCTAACCCTAACACACGGCCCTAACCCTAACACACGACCCTAACCCTAACACACGGCCCTAACCCTAACACACGGCCCTAACCCTAACACACTACCCTAACCCTAACACACGGCCCTAACCCTAACACACGGCCCTAACCCTAACACACGGCCCTAACCCTAACACACGGCCCTAACCCTAACACACGACCCTAACCCTAACACACGACCCTAACCCTAACACACGGCCCTAACCCTAACACACGGCCCTAACCCTAACACTAACCAGCGACACTCTGTGGTCAGTGAAAAAAAAAGATTGACTTGTGCCAAATAGATATTAACAATGAACAAATATTAACAAAGGGTTAGGTAATGACTAGTTTGCTATGGATCCTTATTATAAAGTGTTACCCAATGATAATATGAATAGTAATCATCATGATCATAATCCTAAAAATATATATATTTTTATTATAATACAATTATATAAATATAATTAGAACAATATGAGAAGAATATTAAGAATCCAATACAAGACAAAGTCTCGGCTGGTGTGTGGGGGTGGAGGTTTTTGTGGACGGTATTGTAACTGAGCATGCTCAGAGGGGGGGGCCTAGCTGCGGGGGGGGGGGGGGGGGGGGGGGGGGCGCGCGTGTTTTGTCTTGTTTGGACGTTCATGCTGAGCTCTCCCGAAGACCCCTTAAGCAGCATGGGTGGTCAACGAGGACCCTCTTGAAGGTTCCTGGTGCTCACACATTCAACAAACACACACACACAACCATTCAAACATATGAACACACACATTAAGGCCCATACACATAAACGTTAAGGAATATACAAACACACAGACAAGCGTGTACACACACGGACACACTAAACGAATGCCAACCACGAGGGAGTTATCATGCATGTTTATATAAAGTTACACGTACATACTCGTCCTTTCTTCCACATGGCATAGTATATATTGTAGGTTGCTCACATTCAGTGGCACACACACGCACACAAACACACACACAGAGACACACACACACACACAAACACACACACACACACACACACACACATTAATGCTACTACCCAGAAGGGATTGTGTGTGCATGTTTATAGAAACTCAACTTTGCTCTTTCACATAGCATCCACATGTAATTTCTCTCATTCACATTTTGTCAAGCACACGCACACACAAACACGCACACCTACACGCACGCACACACACACACACACACACACACACACACACACACACACACACACACACACACACACACACACACACACACACACACACACACACACAGACAACCCCCTGCCTCTCGGCAAAAACAAACTGATCAAAATATGTTTTTTGTCCTCTGAACAAACATTTCGACAAGCCATGTGCAGGGTTGCCCTGACAACGGCGCTGTCATATTGACACTCGGAGACGGCCCGCTTGTTGGGCTTCTCTTTTTTACATTCATCATCAACGGAGGCTTTATGGCCGAGCCAGCTCTATACAGTCCGTTTTTAAAAGGCCTCAATTGCTAACAAGAAGCAACGCACAATGCCTGACTGGTCGGGCCCATGACTCCAGAGGGAGAGTTCACTGGGATTAGAGTCCCTGTTCCCACTTTCATCACAGCCTCACGCAACAGAATCACACTTTCAGTCATTTGGGTATTCAAAACAAAACGTTTTCTAATGGGCTTAACACGTCTGACAAGCTGAAGTTATGCACCAGCATTTTTTATATGATTTCAGACATGCAAACATTGCAGCAATGACGTGTGTATGTGTGTGTGTGTGTGTGTGTGTGTGTGTGTGTGTGTGTGTGTGTGTGTGTGTGTGTGTGTGTGTGTGTGTGTGTGTGTGTGTGTGTGTGTGTGTGTGTGTGTGTGTGTGTGTGTGTGTGTGTGTGTGTGTTTCTGTGTGTGGGTGGATTCATGCGTGCCTGCATGTGTGTGTAAATTTGTATAATTTATATAATGGTTTCAACATTGTATATCCAAATGTCTCAAAACCATCGGAATCAAAAAAATGTTTGCTAGGAGGTAGGAAACTCAGACAACCCCGAACATAGCAATAATGGAAATGTTTCTGCCAAAGCTGAGATATGGGAAATGGATTGAAAGCTATGGCCTCAGCAAAATCAACACCATCAAATATTCAAATTAGGAAGGGAAAGAAAACAACATACTGTAATTGACTGTTAAGCTGCTAAGGGGTCAATCTCAAATCCCTTTTTTATTGCACACAGCAGGGTATGTAGAAAAACAGTGCGAAAACAACAAGCAACAAAGCAACAAAGTCCTGCAGACTACAGCAACAACCTTAAAGCACCAGAGAATAGACTTGATGTGTTTTCTCACTCAAGTTTCTAAGCTAAAGTTTAGTATAAGCTTATTATAATTGACTAACTGTACGTATCACAGTATGCTATGATAATGTTTAAGATAGCCTACCTTGTTTATGTTTATGGAAAAATTGACAGCAAAAAGTTTTTCACTACAAAGCCATCTTGATTCCGTAGAATAAGGATGAGCTTGGATTTTACCATAAGGAGACTGGCATCAACATCATAAATAACAAAGTCTTATCCCACACTATTCAAAGTTTCAAAGTTTCAAAGTTTCAAAGTAGCTTTTTGGATTCTGTTTTTTAACGAAATTGCCGACAAACGGCCGGGTGCCAATCCCGATGCCGTTTCTTACGTCATTCCGATCACGGGAATACACACAGGAATGCTTTCCCGGTTGCGTAGCGGCTCTGGTCGGTCGTGCGCCGCCGCGTTCCTTCCAGAATCCAAACAGTCTGCCCCTCGTCATGTCGAACAGCGCCTCAGCGCTGCTTTACCACACTGTTGCTTTTGCTTGATAAGGCGCACCTCAGGGACAGAGCTGAGGAGGTACATATAGAGAAGGGAGGTTAAGATAATACATGGGGAAGGAAGAGAAGGATTTGAGAAAATACAAGGTGTAGAGAGGAGGGAAGGAAGATATATAACGAGTGGAGTGCTGCATAATAGCATCGACTGTACTTACAGCAAATGGGAGGTTTTAATAGTTATCTAAGTTGACTTTGTACAATAAGCACGAGTCCCAGTAGGTTAAATTGCATTCAGTTACTTCATTAGTGAGAGGAAGAAGGATCACGGACCTAATGTTCCCAGAAAGACAACATTAATCTCGCCTGAATGGAAAAGTGCGGGAAAATATGAGGACTGATGAAGAATGATTGGAGGAAAATAATTGCAGACCACACTTCCAAACCTGCAACAACAATGAATACATACGTGCCACAAGACTGAAAAGGGATGTTTCAAAGATAAACCTCTAAAATTAGTTTCCAAGTTTTAAAGGTGCACTCAAATGAACAGACTCAACACTGGCAGAAGAGGCCATGAAGGACGTCCAGCTGGGAGGAGATCTCCAAAGAACTCCACACACCGACATACACCAACACACACACACACACACACACACACACACACACACACACACACACACACACACACACACACACACACACACACACACACACACACACACACACACACACACACACACCATTACAGAGGTGGGCACCAGGTATTGTATACTTCATGTTCAGCCATGCAGGACTTATTGGACACCGTTGGAGGTCCGGATCACAATGAGAGGACGAGGAGGGAGAGCTTAACGAGCCATGGAGCATCTGGTCCAAGAGAGTCTTTACAAGACCCCAGACTGACCTGCATGGACAGGCGGACAGACGGGCAGTGGACACAGAGAGAGAGAGAGAGAGAGAGAGAGAGAGAGAGAGAGAGAGAGAGAGAGAGAGAGAGAGAGAGAGAGAGAGATGAGAGGAGAGAGAGAGAGAGAGAGAGAGAGAGAGAGAGAGAGAGAGAGAGAGAGAGAGAGAGAGAGAGAGCTGAGTGGCTTTATTGGGCCAGCTGTGTAACCTCCAACTGGAGAAAGTCACGAGGAAGGGACACCTGCTCCCATTTAAAAGTGTTAAATGGGAGTGGCTTTATTGTGTCAAGAAGAGTAATGTTTCCTGGTGGAACAACAGATGAGCAGAACAGGGAAGAACAGAGGAGAAGGAATTGAA
>OLKM01000555.1:81761-94261 GCA_900291075.1 Melanogrammus aeglefinus | reverse complement strand
TGTGTGTGTGTGTGTGTGTGTGTGTGTGTGTGTGTGTGTGTGTGTGTGTGTGTGTGTGTGTGTGTGTGTGCCTTAAAGGCCAAGGGATTATGCGGTGAACATGGAAGGAAGAGACAGCCTGGACAGTTCCTGTCCTGCATCAAAATAACCATTGTTCCCGTGGTTACCATATCACAATGTCTCGCAGGATACCGTTGTCGTGGGGTTGATCAGCCGTCGACGTCGCCTTTCAACTGTTTATTTAACGATAATAGGAGACACACAGATACATACATATCTAGTACAACCAATGCACACTGGTGTCTGACGGCCTTCATACCTCAGCGCAGCCGTGTCAGCTCGCATATGCGGGTGACAGCTTGCTACATGCTAAAAGCTAAACTCACATCTCATGATCGTTGACCCTTCCAGTTCCACCCTCACGTCCCCATACCGGCAACCCGGACACCCTGTAGACACAAGTGTTATCATCAAAACACAATGTGTGTTTGTGTGTTTGTGTGCGTGTTTGTGTGTTTGTGTGTGTGTGTGTGTGTGTGTGTGTGTGTGTGTGTGTGTGTGTGTGTGTGTGTGTGTGTGTGTGTGTGTGTGTGTGTGTGTGTGTGTGTGTGTGTGTGTGCGTGTGTGTGTGTTTGAAGTTCAGGCCGCTTTTTCAACCTCTTTACACATATCTTCTTACCTCCTCTCCTCTCCTTTCACTCTTTTTTCTAGATTACGCAGAGTTGAATTACAATCTGTTTATAGCTATTAGCTAAACAGATAACAGATCAAAGGGCTTATTGAAGCATTGCTCTTTGGGTTACGGAGAAGCAGATGCCTTAGAATTTTGCCCTAAGGATAGAAAACAAAAATGCAGAAGAAAAGGTGTTTAAGGTTTTAGTAATATGGACCCATTAAGTTCTGTATTGGCTAGTGTGAGGTCCGTGGTCAAACGTTGTTTAAAGCCACTTCACACTGGCACTAGCTAGGGTGCACAGCCAAGAGAGAAAAACCCTTCTGGAAAAACTATTTTAATGGAAAGTAACAGACACCTCATATTTTAAAAGAATTAAGCAACAGCACACATTGTTGTCAAAAATAACAGAGAAATGTTCACAGCAAACAGAATGGTTCTCCACTGAAAAGTGATGTTTTCTTTTTTAAAAAGGAATGGTTTTACTCCGCTCCAGGAAGACCTGTAACAAGGGGGCAGCACTAAAAGTTCCACCGGCATGACAATATAAACGCGAGGGCTGACCCGCATGCAGTAAACAACAACCGTTTCACAAGGTCAACATGCAACATCCAAAAACATCTGCCAATGTGCTGATGACTACAGAAACGCCCCCTCACCGTGAACAAGTAAACAAGTAGTTTGGGCATGTTGCTAAACAGGAGTCCTAACAGAGTTATACGTAGTGCTGGCTGATATTACCTCAGTGCCAGCTGGAGAGGTAAACAAACAACACCATACTGCTAAAACAGGCGCATTTGCTCCCTAAAAAGTCTCCGTATGTTGCAAGATGCATATATCAAAACACAACTGCATGATTACCACATCAATATACACAGTGATACGAATATCAAAACTGTTAATTGGGAATATTGTGACACAAAAATCTTGATGCCTCCCTCAAGACATTCGCTAAAACAATAGGATTACTTCCCAGATAAAAAAAGGATCTTGGTTCAAAAAACCATAATACCCCTGAAGAAAGAAAAATCCCTTACCTAAACCTGCTCCTTAATAGCCTGTCCCTATACTAAAATAAAAGCGTGTCAATAAACAGTCCGAGAGTTCTTTTTTTCCATCTTGACTTCAGCAGTGGGACATAAAAAGAGATTTTGGAACTCCTAAATATCTGGACCCAATCTCTCATTCCATCCCCTAAACCAAAACAACTTTCTAGCCGATGGGATTATTCAGCTTTTACAACATGCCCCCAATGTGTACCTGAACTGCTACCATAAAAGGATTTTGTTTTGCTACCAGTTTCTCAAAAAAGACGGTTAGATCTAATCCATTAGGGATTTGTTTGAGCCAAGGGCTGCATTTTCACGTTTAACTTTCAGGTATTAATAATATTAAGTCTATATTGTGTCTAAAATACAGTGTTTGAAGTGTGTGTGTGTGTGTGTGTGTGTGTGTGTGTGTGTGTGTGTGTGTGTGTGTGTGTGTGTGTGTGTGTGTGTGTGTGTGTGTGTGTGTGTGTGTGTGTGTGTGTGTGTGTGTGTGTGTGTGTGGGTGTGTGGGTGAGTGTGCGTGTGTGTGTGTGTCTTTCGTTTTCTTTTGAAAGGGTAGAACAAACGTGTGTTCTGTCTCTTTATGGCTCCAGCAGATGACAAACTCCATTTCTCAGAAAGGGTCTCCAGAACTCTCCAGAATGTAGTAAAACGTTTAATTCTCCAGAAAAGTGACAATGATTAGTCTCGGCAGCCTCCATTACAAAACAAAACAAGCCATTAAGGGAACGATCAGACAAACGGACACGCATACATGCAAGCACACACCTACACTTAAACACACACAGGCATACACACACACTTACACAAATACATACCCACGCATATACACAACTACATACACAACACATACATGCACATATACACAACTACATACATAAAAATGCACGGATGCACACACACACACCTACACACACACACAGACACACACACAACACACACACACACACACACACACACACACACACACACACACACACACACACACACACACATAGCTAAATAAATACACACACAATCACACATACCTACATAATTACAGACACATACAGATAAATGCATATACCTACAACCACACCAGAACAAAGACACACACACACCTTGAGACAGTTGGTCCTGATTGAAGGCAAACCAAGAGGCCAGACAGGGGACATGCCAATCAGCAGAGACATGTCACTCCTCAATGATGACAAATTGTGCTTAAGATCAGCCTTCCAATTTACTCCTGGTGCCGGGCGTGTTCACACACACACACACACACACACACACACACACACACACACACACACACACACACACACACACACACACACACACACACACACACACACACACACACAAACACACACACCTCTCCACTAGATGGAGATCAATGTGTCTCAGGTGTCCCACGGATGACATTTCAACCCCAGTTCACAAGTTCTGAGGAGGAGGAGGAGGAGAGGAGGAGGAGGAGGAGAGGAGGAGGAGGAGGAGCAGGAGAGAGGGGAGGAGGAGGAGCAGGAGGGGAGGAGGAGGAAGAGCAGGGACGGAGGAGGGAGGGGCGGAGGAGGAGGAGGCAGGAGGGGTGGAGGAGGAGGAGCAGGAGGAGGAGGAGCAGGAAGGAGGAGGAGGGAGGAGGGGGGGGAGGAGGAGGAGAGCAGGAGGGGGAGGGGGGAGGAGGAGGTGGAGGAGGAGGAGGAGGGGGAGGAGGAGCAGGAGGGGGAGGAGGGACGACAACAGATGATCGATTCACTACCACCCCTGCTGCACCCCTTCATAGGAGGAGAAGGAGGGGATGCAGAGATGAGTAGATAGTGGGGAGGGAGAAGGAGAAGTAGAGAGTGGGTGAGAGAGAGGGTAAGGTGGGAGATAGAGACGGAGAAGAGAGGGAGGAGTTGAAAAAGAGAGAGCAAAAAGAGTGTGAGAAGAAGCGAGAGAGAGAACAACATGTTTGATGAATAATTGTATTTGGATATGTTTGAAAAATTGTTAAGCGACAAGTGTTTATTTGGGCCTTGATTCAACAAAGATAAACTATGAACGAGAATAAAATAATAAAAGAGAATGAGAGAATGGAAGAGAGTGCGAGAGAGCTTGAGATTAAAAGTGAGTGAGAGTGTGAATGTGTCCGACATAGAAAGAGAGCTCAAACGGGGTTGAGTTGGAGACAGAGAGAGCATACAAGAATGAGAGAGAGAGAGAGAGAGAGAGAGAGAGAGAGAGAGAGAGAGAGAGAGAGAGAGAGAGAGAGAGAGAGAGAGAGAGAGAGAGAGAGAGAGAGAGAGAGAGAGAGAGAGAGAGAGGGCGAGAGAGAGAGAGAGAGAGAGAGAGAGAGAGAGAGAGAGAGAGAGAGAGAGAGAGAGAGAGAGAGAGAGAGAGAGAGAGAGAAGAGAGAGAGAGAGAGAGAGAGAGAGAGAGAGAGAGAGAGAGAGTCATTTTGTTCTTGGTAGCCCCCTCACCTGTTTCTCATATTGACTCCACTACTGCCCCTACTGTTTCCTAAATGGGCTTGTTGCCAGGGAAACAAACATAAACATGGCCGACGGCAGCAGCGCTACAATAACATTGTCTTTGTCAACACATGAGGGATGGGAGGTTTCACATCGCACGTCTCGGAAGCCACTAGAATATGCAGGAATGCTTTTCATCCGGCGACTATCTCCGGTACATCGTGGTTCTGGGGATATTTCAGACGCCTCTGGTCTCCCCACTACTTGTTCCTCTGTATGTCTTTGCTTGGGTCTTGGGTGTCCATCCCGCCCATCATCACTCCTCCATCATCACTCCTTCTATTCCTACATTTACTCCTTGATTGAAACGTACGTTGTATGTCCTCCACGGCTAGTTCTGTTTTTATTTATTTATTGTGTCCTTTTGAGACGTATTCATTCTTTTTACATGTTGTCTATAAAAAGTGATTTATAAGTGAGGCTGAGGTCAATCAAATCCGGCCATCCAAATTAGGGGCAGGAAAAAAAAACAACTGAATGAAGTGCTGCAGGAGCAGGTTTCCTAAAACCCCGCTGGACAGAGCGCAGAGTAGCGGTAGTCATCAGAACACAAACGTTCGTACAAATGATACTTCACTATAATTGAATTAGAGTCATTCTTTGTAATTACTAAAGATCGGTAAAACGATGGGGATGGACGATACATCATCATCATCATCATCATCATCATCATCATCATCATCAGCTACATCCTCAGCAGTACCTCATGTTTCAACACGCGTTTAAACTCCGTTAATCTGACCTCCGACCTCACCAGAAAGACCCATCTGGGACTGGGGAGGATCTGAAATCTGACCTTCTAGTTGGAACCATGATCCTCATATATAAACCAACCCCGACTCTTCTCAGTCGGGGCTCGCGCCAATTCACAAATGAATGTTGATGTAGAAACTACAGAAGGCTTTTGTCTTGTTTTTTTTTCATCTTTCTTCACTTCTTTCGTTCTTTATTTCATCCGTTCGCCGAGCCACTTGGCTCAGCGGCGTCTTGTTATTTTTCTACGAATAAAACCTTCATGATGAAATAACGCAGAACTGGCCGTGCCGCGTATGGATTGGGGAGGGGGGGGGGGGTCGTCAGGGGGGGAAGGAGGGGCTAATATAGATCTGGTCTTCCATGGCCCACCTTGCCAAGAAGATGTCTCTTTCTCCCTCTCTTTATCTCTTTCTCTCTCTCTCTCTCTCCTTATCCCTTTCTTTCTCTCTTACGCCCTTTGTCTTTTATCTCTCTCGCTTTTCTCTTTCTCCTCTTTCCTCTTCCTCTTTCTCTCTTTGTTATTATTTCTCTCCCTTTATCGTTCTCTCTCTTTTTTTCTCTCTCTATCTTTCGTTCTCTCTTTCTCTTTCTCTCTTTCCCTCTCTTTCTCTTGTTCTCTCTCTCTTTATCTCTTGGTTCCTTTCTCTTCTATTGGGTCAATCTGTCTACCTCTCCCGCCCTCTTAGAAATGTTAAACCTCTGACTGTTAACACTTTTCTCCTCTCTTTAAAGAAGGCGTCAGATGAGGTGAAGTACAGATAAATGTGTGATTTCTTTTGGCAGGTTAATCATCACTCAATTAATGACACATTCCCTGGTTAGCCTTTCTCGGTCGCTCAGACATATATGCACACACACACACACACACACACACACACACACACACACACACACACACACACACACACACACACACACACACACACACACACACACACACACACTTTATACACACTTACATTAAACATACGCACAAACACACACACACACATACATACTTAAGAAAAGAGAAGCAAATGGCCTGCGCTGTGCCATTTCACAAACACCCATTTATTATTTTACTCCCTTGCACAAAAAAATACGACACACTCAGTTAAAACATGTATAATCTGACACACATACACACAGACACAAAACACATTATGTATTGCATTATTTAATGTATCCCACACATGTTATACACACAAACACACTGAGTGTTTCCTCAGACAAAGCTACAGACCGTTCTACACACATGCATGCAGCCACATGCGCACAGCACACACACACACACACACACACACACACACACACACACACACACACACACACACACACACACACACACACACACACACACACACACACACCCTTCAAGAAAGAGGAGTGTGTGGGTCAGAAGGATGTCATTTTAACATTGGTTGGGCTGTGATATTAATACCACATTGGTACTCATACAGCAAAGGGACACA
Organism: Melanogrammus aeglefinus; assembly: GCA_900291075.1. Classification (NCBI taxonomy): domain Eukaryota; kingdom Metazoa; phylum Chordata; class Actinopteri; order Gadiformes; family Gadidae; genus Melanogrammus; species Melanogrammus aeglefinus. The sequence continues at coordinate 87,840 of OLKM01000555.1, read as the reverse complement.
ACCTTAGAAATCAAAGACATATGATGGCTTTAGCAGGAGATACAACAGACAGACAGAGAGGCCAGTGCTTTCATCTCCGTGCTCCTCACGAGACATACACACATAAAAAAAAACACCCATACACACTAATCCAACCAGGGTATGGGTTTTACAGGATCAAACTCTGGACATGGAACAGGGATCCACTTAGGCCAGAGCAAATTTGAAAAGAGTCAGGGGAACAGGAGGTGCCTATGTGCGTGCGTGTGTGTGTGCGTGTGTGTGTGTGTGTGTGTGTGTGTGTGTGTGTGTGTGTGTGTGTGTGTGTGTGTGTGTGTGTGTGTGTGTGTGTGTGTGTGTGTGTGTGTGTGTGTGTGTGTGTGTGTGTGTGTGTGTGTGTGCGTGCTGTGCATGTGTGTGTGTGTGCGCGCACTTGTGTGTGTGCTTTTGTGTGAGTGTGTGTTCACTGCATGTCTATCTATGAAATGGAGAGATTTTGCGGTGCTTCCATCGACAGTCAGAATGGAAGAATGGAACAGGGGCAGCTTTTACAAGCTGCTGACAGATAACAAACACTGCGCTATTACTTAAACAACCACTGAGGCATACAAGCTTTCAGGAAGAAAATAATAAATATAAAAGTGCGTGCAGTTTGTTCCTTTATTTCAGGGAATTTCGGAGGTGAGTTGAAAGTGAGGAAATGTCGGAATGCGTGATTTAGCCGATCTTGGACGTTTGGCAAATCTTTCTCAAACAAACTTTAATGTAATGAACACAGTGTAGTAAGAGGAAGGGGGGGGGGGGACCTTTTCTATAGGGTTTGCATCTGAAATAACTCTTCATTAATGGAAAGGTGAATCTCGCTGGATATCTGGGCCGTGGGTGGAAGGGCTGGGTGCACTGACCCCCGGCCCCCGCCTCGTCCAATACGCTTGTGCATTAGTAATACGTACTTACGTGTTCCGAGCGCCTAAAGGGAAAAACAAACAGCTGATTTCAGTTAGGAACCGCCGTGCTTCAGCCCTGTGTTTAAAACTGGCAATCACAACTCAAGGAAAACACGACCCGCGCCAACGCCATGAAACCATTACTTTACCTATAACTCTTATAGCGCTCCCCAACGGAAAGTACACGGCTACAATGGCTTCTGTTTTTCGTGGGGGGATGATTCAGCGTTAAGGTTCAACTGGAAACTGGGGTCACCTGTGTTGGACTACTCTGCATTGTATCGTGAAGGCCCTATAGGGGGATTGCACTGTTTTGCTGTTGACCTTTCAAGTTTGGAGCGTTCCCTACAGCGGAGGCTAAATAAAGGCGAATGCTAACCTGTTTATAGTTTCGGTGGTGGACGATGTTTCCGCCCGGGCAAGCCCTGAGCTGTTGAGAGATGTATAGCTGAATTGATTCAAGCCAAGCCCCCACACACACACACACACACACACACACACACACACACACACACACACACACACACACACACACACACACACACACACACACACACACACACACACACACACACACACACACACACCTCCAGCACCACCATCCCAACCACCATCACCCCCCCCCACACACACACACTGTTCTTCCCCTCCACCAACCCCTAAACCTCTGCCAGCGCGTGTCACCAATCACACTTAACTTCATAAAAATAATGAGATCCTATACTTTTTGTTTGGCAGCGAGACACCAATGCGTGACTTCATCCATCCAAAACCCTTGTTGCAGGCAGACGGCAGACAGGAAGGAAGGCAGGAAATAAGGAGGGAATACCACCAGACAGGGCGCATGTTTGGTGGCAGGTTTCTTCTGCAATGTTTGACGGGTGACGGGGCGAGGGAGGAGAACGCCAAAGAAAAAGGTAATTCGAGAGAGAGGAAGAGAGCCAGTCAGATAGAGAGACACAGAGTGAGAAAGATAGCAAGAGAGAGAGTGAGAAAGAGGAAGGAGGGAGCAAGCAAAACAGAAAGAGAAGGAGAGGAAAAGAGTGAGAGAGAGGGAGGGAGAGAGAGAGAGAAAGTTGTTGAAAGAGTAAATGAGGGAGGGGGAGAACGAGAGAATGAGAGAAATGGAAAATGTGTCAATGTGTCAAGAGGGCAAAGCAATGTATGTGTAATTTGATAACTCTGCCAGTTACTTTCTCTACCCTTATAAATCCACGTTTTGAAGGATTTAGTTTCAAAGGCTCACAACAATGTAGCAATTGCTTGAACGTGTGTGTGTGTGTGTGTGTGTGTGTGTGTGTGTGTGTGTGTGTGTGTGTGTGTGTGTGTGTGTGTGTGTGTGTGTGTGTGTGTGTGTGTGTGTGTGTGTGTGTGTGTGTGTGTATGTGTGTGCCTGTCTGCCTGTATCATGATCTGGTTCAATAGGCGTACCTGTCATGTGTCTCAATTGTCTGCATATTGCTTCGGACAATATAGGATTGAAGTGCTGAAATGACTAAATAGTAGCTGTGTTATGTGTTATAAATCAAAACACATGATATATTCAGGAATTCATTTGGTATGTCAGTGATACAGATTGAGTTCTGCCAGTATCACCACAACCCCCACAATGAAAGGGAAGAATGCTTTTAGGTTTCACAATTTCAGATAACGTCTATCAAGATATGTGTACCGCCTTTTTTTTTGTTGCATAAAACAAAAAACAAAGTAATGAAAATATATACAATTTCAAAATGTATCAACTACTTACTAGTCACATCAGTGGTTAGCACACGCATGCACACTCACATGCAGGGACACACAGACAACCAGCCCCACTTTGTAAGATATCTCAGACAGTGTGTGTGTGTCCCTTGAGTGTGTTTACATGCAGTTTATTACCCCAGTCATACACTAGTCAACGCACAGACCCGAACGGTCATGGTTACTACTTTATGTGATTGTCTAAATTTAGATAACGCAACATTTAATTTGACTCAAAATCCGGAAATTATTAACGAGGGTAAAACCTTTGTCACAATGTTGTTAGATTCTTATTACACCAAACTAATCTATACTGAACTATATGATGATGTGTATCATAGCAAGAACATCTACCATTAGCCATGCAAAGAGACAGAGCCGGGGAACTTGTTTGACAGTTTGAATTGATAGGCTGCTCTGAAGATAACCTCTTCATATGGAACATAACAATGCTCCGTCACTAATAGTATGGCTAGCTGGCACGACAGGACGCCATTTCGTCATGACTCAGTACGCTGAGTGACTCTGCCTGTTGAGCATCATTGAGGCCCTGGGTCTAATTTTCCAACCTTTATTGTAAAGCTGCTGAAACTACAAACGACAGAAATGTTCAGTTTGGACGGCTGTCGAGGTCATTGTGACTCACGAGGCCAAGGTCAGCCAAGAGCAACGACCGAAGGCAATTAAAAAAGAAAATGGATGTTGCTTGTAGGAAGCTGAGCTGAGATCATCAGTGAAAAGTCGAACGCATTAGCAGCCTCTAAAAGAAAAGCCGTGTTTGTGGCCAGCTGTTGCTAGTTTTCGACTAGAGATCTAGGTAGCGCAAATCCATTTGATTCATTTGGTTCAAGCGATCTCCATCATGTTGAATGTGCACCAGTGCTCAAGTGTGCAGCAGTCTCAATACTGGGACAAATTTCCCCTTGAATATCCTGAGAGGATAGCAGGTCGCCCGTCTGCCGGACGACACACAGTACACACTGTATGCTCGAAACCATCCCTACATATATTCAAACATACGTACATTCACGATCTGCTATGTTTTGTTCACGTTGATTTAGAAAAGGGATAAAGGTTTTGAGAATATCAACAACTTGAAGGGCATTCATAAATCGCATCCGCTTTCACTCCAACTCAACAGGTTACAGTTTGTCCTTTAGTTCTGTCAATTTTTTATGCTCTTTATACATACAATGGTTCTCCCTCTTGTTTTCTTTCCCTCCCTCCCTGCCCTCCCTCCCTCCCTCCTCACTCGGCGCGGCTCTCGGTGGACAGGAAGTGATCCGCCAGTCTCTCTCAACACCGTCCCCTCCGTGGGCTGCAGCGCTCTCAGCTGCCGCCGCCGCTTTGATAAAAACCATGACGACTAGGCTCTTGCAACGCCGCCGGGACCCCTGTCGGCCCCCCTACACTTGAAGATGATGGAGTGTGTGAAGAAGATGAAGAGTAGCTCTAACATCATAGGAGGGGGGGGGGGGGGTTTGGGGAGGGATGTTGCCTCTTAACCCCACCACCTCCCCAACTCCCTGCTCTCAGAAATCAAGCGTTTCCTCTGCGATCTATGAAAAGACCCCATTTATAGACACACAAGGAGGTGGAGGAGGAGAAAGAAAAAAGGTTGAAATATTCCCCCCCGACTTTCGACCAGACTTAGGAGTGACGGCCAAGGAAAACAATGAGCGCGGCCAGCAGGACTTTAGTCTGCTCTCTCGCAACGCACCGACTTTAATTCCATTCTCTAGCATGAAGAGAACGAGTGGAGGGCCAGCTGGAAAATTCAGCCGTGTCTGAGCTGTTCGCCCGGGCGCGCCATCGGGCGAGTTAGCGCCACACACGGAAAAGCTACGCTATGCTACAGGGGGGGGGGAAGAAGTCTCCCTGAAGTCTGGTAGGGGGAGTGGGGGGCGCGTTATGATAGGGTTAATGACAGAGTTATAACAGGGTTTATAAATGGTTATCAGGAGGGCTGGTTCACAGACTTAGGAGAATTGATTTTGATAACGAAATGAGAGACGGGGAAAATTAGCAGGGGAGAGCAGATATGAGAAAGAAGGGGAGGTGAGTGTAGGCGATGGGAAGAGAGGAGGAGCGATTAGGGGGGAGACAGGAGGAGAGAGGGAGATGAATGGGGAGCCAGAAGGAAGAGAGATGAGAGAAACTTGCCTTCATATAGAACATTCTAGCAACAGGTGGAGTTTTTGAGCAGGTATGTGTAGACAGATGTATGTACACAGTGACTATAGACTTAATTATGCCAAGTTAATTTGATTTATCATTAATGTGGATTTGATCTAAACTAATCCTAGATAATTCTTGATCTAATAAGTAATACGCTAACACTAACCCAACCATATCGGATTTTCGGTGGTCAACCTGAGAATAGTTAATACAGCAAAATCTTCCCTAATAAAAACAATACAACCACGATTGCTAAAAAAAGATCAGAAATGCACTTTTTCAAAGTTTGGCCGAGGAGGGAGAGTTGAGCTCAGTTCAGTCGAGAGACAGGAAAGATAAAAAACGGAGAGCAGAAAAGAACAGCGCAGAGCCAGTACATAGTGACAGATTAACAGAGCGAGGGACTGACAGACGGACAGCAGAGCACTCGGGCCCGGGTTATCGCTCCGCCTGCTCCATTAACGCGCCCACCGAAGGATAGCCGCCGGGAAAATAGCAGTGATGGATAACAGCACATAACGCGCTGTAAAAATATTTAAATAAAACAGCAAAAGCACACGCCTGCATCGACTCATCACACTCATAAACAACAGAGAGGAAAGAGGGGCGGGCTTTTATTGTGAAAAGACGATGTTAACACGTTGGTCTCATGAGCCAAAGGCCGTGATGTGGCGGAGCCCTCTCCTCAGGAGCCCTGAGAGTGAAGAGAGAAGGAGTGAGCGAGGGTTTGGCTTTAGGCTTGATTACACTTCGTAGTGTGGCGACTTTGTTTGCCCTCTCTTTAATGTGGTCGGCGATGACATGTTTGTTACCGCTCTGCGAGAAGGAGACGCAGTGTGGAAGGACAGTAATGGGCTAATATAGGTTAAATACAGGACACTGTACCAGTTACACACACACACACACACACACACACACACACACACACACACACACACACACACACACACACACACACACACACACACACACACACACACACACACACACACACACACACACACACACACACAAAGAACTTCAGCACCAGTGCTCAAGTGTTAGTGACAGATCCAAGAGTACTGAAGTCTAAAGGTCTAGTCTGATGATGAGGTCTCAAGAGTGATCACTGTTCAACGTCTCCTGCTAAGTATGCATAGTATATAATAATTCTTGAGAATATCGACTCAAGGGAAGTATACAATGGACTGGTACCACCTCCGATACTACAACTACTGACACACAGATGATGG
>OLKM01000555.1:21761-76761 GCA_900291075.1 Melanogrammus aeglefinus | reverse complement strand
CCCTCCTCCTCCCTCCTTCCTCCTCCTCCTGCCTCCTCCTCCCTCCTCCTCCTCCCACAGGGGACCGAGGAGGCCCTCTCCCCTCTATACTCCACACAAATAAACAATTAAGACCGGCTCCCCAGCGAGAGATAATTCTGTTTGATTTTACCTCCCCCTCCCCCCCCCCCCCCCCCCCCCCCCCACCTCCGGAGCCAGGAGGGGAGGAGGGGGAGATGCTATCTCTCTTTGACTTTGAAGCCACAGAGATCATCCCAGATCCCCCTGGAACCAAAAACACAAACCCTCTTGTTTTTTTCTCGTTTGAAGGAAATCTCTCCCCCCTGTAATACCCCCTTTAACGCAGTGTCGGACGTCCAGTCTGTTGGTGTCCGAAGACCAGGTCTCTGTGATCCCCCCTACACACACACACACACACCCTCCCCCCACCTCCAGGGAGTATAGGGGAGTAAGGGGGGGAGGCATTTTAATGGCCGTCTGACCCCCGGTGGCCCTGGCCTGTCAACACCTCGCACACAGGGACGCCATTGTATTCTGGTTAACTAGACACCAGAAACCCATCAGAAAGCCAAGGAATCCCCCCCACCACACACACACACACACACACAAACCACCACCACCACCCCACCCCAACGTATTGAGTCTGTTGTGCTGCCATCCTTGGCAAGGATTAAATTGCGTCAGAATCCTCTCTCTCTCTCTCTCTCTCTCTCTCTCTCTCTCTCTCTCTCTCTCTCTCTCTCTCTCTCTCTCCTCCTCTCTCTCTCTCTTCTCTCTCTCTCTCTCTCTCTCTCTCTCTCTCTCTCTCTCTACCATACTCTGCGTGTCCCCCTTTCCTCTTTCCCACTGTCTCTCAATGAATTAAAAAAAAAGTTACAATGGAGAGTGGGCCGTCCACTCTTCCTTTCACAGGAAAGCTAGAACGAAACGTAAAGTGAAATAACGGAGGAGGCGGCATGCATATTTTACATTTCTCAATGGACCGCTTAGTTTATCTGACTTGAATGCCCAATCCATGAGATATGAACCATTCACAAACGTGCCGCAGTCTATTTGGAAGTTTGTGAAGTCAGTTCATGCGTCGTCAGCCAGTCAGTCAGGCAGGCTTCGGGTGGGCTGGCATATCTCGATCGGGTTGCTCTTGTAACTTCAATTGAGTAGACTCCCGGGCTCTCGTTGGCTGGACCACTGAGGGCTGGACGCACAAGAGCGTCACCACATGTCAAACAGACGCAGTGGGTCCTGAATCCACGCACGGTCTTCTAGCAGGAACAACTGTTGAATTCAAACTGCGGATTGTGGAGACTTCGCGGACATCTACCTGGATAACTGCGGTCTTATTTTTTTATTGGTGATTTTCGGCGGACACCACGCGTGCGTAATCATAGGCTACAAAATCTGTGCGTAATTCTTTTCAGCGAGCGAAACAGTGACCAGCGGGGGGAAAAAAGCAAACGCGTACATTTTCATTGTTTTTTTTGATTTTTCATGGAATACTTTTTTTCAATTTAGCTCACCATGGCGAACATACGTTTACATATGTTGCATTTCTTGTTTATTTTGGAAGCTACAGTTGCGTCAGAAGAACTTGGGAGAACCTCCCGCACGGTCAGCGGTACCCAAGAAGACGCCGAGCATCTCTCCATCTCTGCGTCCTACAGGGACATGGTCTCCATCAACATGTTTAAACTCTATGATAACTACAGCAAAGAACCGCAGAGGGAGAAGGATGGAAACACCGTACGGAGTTTTAAGGCTGTCACAGGTGACAATGCAACTTTTTCTTGAAGAGGAAATGAATCGAGGGTTGAGGGCGAAATAAACCACGCACGATCCAATAATTAAGAAAAAAAACTAGCGCTATTGACACAAATGCAAATTAAGAAATGCTTTAGTTTAGCTTATTTGTGTATAGTCTCGTGGACCATCCAGATAGAAATTATTTGGCTAATTTCCAGCTGTAGTCCCAACATACAGCCTTTTATTGAATTGCATATTGAATTGCAATATATAGGCTAGCATTACTTTGAAGTGATGCCGATGCAGGCTGCACGGTGCCCTGCGTAGTCAGAGAGGAAGTTCTCGGTATCACATGTTGCATATATCTGCGCCCTGCCCCGTCAGCGGTATCATTTAGTGGTTTTTAGAGGAAGTGTTGACTCGCCAGTAGCGGTGGAGGTGTGAGACAAGAGCACATAATCACACCCAGAGAGACACTGCCTGCTGGCCGGGAGCGCCCCGTGATCCACTGTTCTTTTAAGCGTTTCCATATAACGGTCTACCTCTCCCTGGGCAGGATCTCAGGTTCCTCCCAGTGGGCCTTGGGGAAAGGTAGGAGGGGAATGTGGAAGTCTAGTAGACGAGGGCGATAATTCAAACCTCAAACGTTTTTTGTGGGATATACTCCTATTGACTAGGAGGGAATATAGGGATATAGGGGTATGCGAATTCTGGAAATGGTGGGACAGTTCATATGTTGTTGTTGTGTCTGAATTTTTTTAACCAAGGAGGATTTTAGATGGTATCCAAAACAAATACAAAAAAAGTGTTTTGAACAATAAAACACACCATAAGATGTTTCTTTCCTCTATTAATCCCTTCCATCGCTCTAGGGTCCTCCAAGAACAAAGAGTGGTACCAGTTCAACCTGTCCTCCATCGCCGAGTCTGAGCACATCCTCTCCGCGACTCTCCACTTCCTGCACAAACGCCCGCGCCTGCCGCGACCTCTGCCCTGCCGTCGCTCCCACCACCCGTCCTGTGACCACGCCCACCCTCCTCAGCACCCGCACCTCCTGCTCCACGGGACGTCCCGGAACGCTGCCTCGGCCACGCTGCTGGCCAACATCACCCTGCTTCTGCGCTCGCCCTGGAAGAGAGGGGCGTGGCACGTCCGGGACATCACCGCCGTCCTGCGGCAGGCCAGGGCGTCTCACCAGCTGCTGATCACGGCCGAGGTCGCAGACTCCAAGAGGAGTGCCGGGAGGAGCCTCCGGGAACGCCTCACGCCGCCCGGCACGCCGTACATGCTGGTGTACGCCGATGACCGCGCCATCGACGAGCCCAACAGCGTGGCGGTGTCGCTGCAGCGCTACGGCAGCTTTCCTCTCGGGGAGGAAGGAGCTCGCCCAGCGCCGGACGCGGCCTCAGCCTCTTCAGCGGCCTCCCTGCCGGCGTCACCCTCATCGACCGCCGCCAGGACCCGGAGAGAGGTCCCCCCTCCCCTGTCCCTCCTGGAGCAGATCCAGACCAACGACCTGCCGGAGGTCCACTTCAACACCCTGAAGAACCACGAGCTGTGGCAGAGCACCTACTTCCCACCCAAGGCCAAGGCAGCGGGGGGGAAGCACGGGAGGAAGCACGGCCAGCAGGAGAGCAGCAGCAGCAGCGCAGAGAGCGGCGAGGGCCGGGGCAAGGTTCCTGAGGTGCTGAGCTTCGACGACAGGACCATGAAGAAGGCCAGGAGGAAGCAGTGGAGCGAGCCCAGGGTGTGCGCACGCCGGTACCTCCGGGTGGACTTTGCGGACATCGGCTGGAGCGAGTGGGTGGTGGCGCCGAAGGCCTTCGATGCCTACTACTGCTCAGGGACCTGCGGCTTCCCCATCCCTAAGGTAAGTCAGATCGGCCCGCGTTATTTTTTAATAATGTTGTTTTGGTTGGAGTGGGGAACGACTAGGAATCAACATCAATTCTCAAAAGAGAACATCTTAACGAACACAGTTGAGAGAAATCTACGGCCACACCAGCAACACAAAAAAGCACAAAAAGGGCAAACTAAGTGAACAGTTGTATCCCTCTACAGCCTTTAATATTGACATGCCAATGCCCCCCTCTGCAGGTGGTGCGTCCGTCCAACCACGCCACCATCCAGAGCATTGTGAGGGCGGTGGGTATCGTCCCCGGGGTCCCAGAGCCCTGCTGCGTCCCTGACAAGATGAGCCCGCTCCCCGTGCTCTTCCTGGACCCTAGCCGGAACCTGGTGCTCAAGGTGTACCCTGCCATGTCTGTGGACACCTGCACCTGCAGGTAGACCTAGACCCACACCCTTCACCCCAAACCCCCTAAGATAGCCACCAACACCTAACCCCCATCCATCCACCCGACACAACCCCCATCCCAGGGAAGGGTCAGGTGATTCGGAAGTCACAATCACACGGACCAATGGGGAGGGGATTTGGGAGTGTAAAGGCTGGTCCAACGGTTACCAGGGCAACATGACATACTTTTCATATGTGCATCATCTTGTTCTGCGTCGGAAAACAGAATGATGGACAGGATTCCAAGGACATTTGTCAAACTCCTAAAAAGATGGAGAGTATGAACAGTGATTGGCTGAGACTGAATCTGAGGGAGTATTTGGAAATGAGAAGAGAGCGCACTCATTGAAAGCCTTGAAAAAAGTTGGGATTCGACTGAAAAGACTGAACAGGGGAGCAATGTTGAATCTGCATGGAAGCATATTTACTCTCTAATGAAATAATAATGATGACTTATGATGTGTAAATAGCTATGTGACTAATGCAAGTAACTGGTAGTTATATTTTGTAAATACAAGGTTCTGTTGTAGTCAAAGATGTACTTGCATGTCTATAATTGTTTGTTCAAGCATTTTACAACAGACCCTTTTATGTATTGTATATAATATGGTGATGATGATTATATATTGATACCTAATGAGTTAAATAATATTTTAGCAGTTTTGTATCATTATTGTTGTCACTGCCACAGAGATCAATAAAAGTTGTAGAATGCTGCCACCTGCTGTTTTCTTTGAAGAAGTGCAGTTACCTGCTAATGAAGCCCCTAATAAAAAACGGATATGTCCAACTTCAAAGTCCAGAAATCCTGCCCAATCTGAAGGATTTACTCTCACATCATTTGTTTTAAATTAAAACAATGTGTTATTATTTGATTTTATATGCTTGTTATGAAATTATCCACTATAGCTGCCTGTATAGATACTTTGTATTTAATTAAAAGGTTATTTATGTTACTATAGATACATACACACATCATTCATGGACACATACACACGCAAAAACACACACAGACACTCACAATCAAACAAACACATATTTCCCCCCTTCCAAGCACCAATTGAATGAAACCGAAAAATGAAAGTATTTCAGCACATTCTTGTCTTTGTGCATTTACTTTACACATGAATACGTTCCAACAGATATTGTTCATAATCATCCATCACTGGTCAAATCCATAGAGAAGAACTTAAACACTCTCAAAAGACCAGAATGAAAGCATGTTTTATAAAGCTCAGCATGGAGGCAAATATTGACATTGAGTAGCTGTGGGAATAACGAAACAAAAAACTGAATTTCAAGATAACTAGACAAGGGCTAATGTCCCCAAAAACACTGGCTTCTGGTGTGGGCTTACTTCCCCCAAGAGTAACACTGGCTAACTTGTACTTCTGAGGACCAGTTGGGCAATCTGGGGACATGATGTTATGGGGGCATATGTCATCTATTTTGATTTGTTCTTGCTGTGGTATAGAAGGTGTTCACATGTCTGCCAGCCAGCCTTGTTTCAGGCTGTCATCAATGACACTTAAATGAAACAATACTAACCACTACTAACACTAACACTACCACTACTAACACCACTACCACTACCACTACTACTACTACTACTACTAACCACTACTACTATTACTACTAACACTACTACTACTACTACTACTACTACTACTACTACTACTACTACTACTACACTACTACTACTACTACTAACACCACTACTACTACTAACACTACTACTACTACACTACTACTATTACTACTACTACTACTACTACTACTACTACTACTACTACTACTACTACTACTACTAACACCATTACTACTACTAACCACTACTACTACTACTACTACTACTACTACTACTACTACTAACCACTACTAACACTACTACTACTACTACTACTACTAACACTACTTACTACTACTAACACTACTACTACTACCAACACTACTACTACTAACCACTACTACTAATACTACTACCACTACTACTATTACTACTACCACCACTACTAACATGACTACTACTACTACTACTCTTACTACCACTACTACTACCACTACTACCACCACTACTACTACTACCACTACTACTACTACTACCACTACTACTAACACTACTACTACCACTAACACCACTACCACTACTACTACTACTAACACTACTACTAATACTACTACTACTACTAACACTACTACTACTAACCACTACTACTAACACTACTACTACTAACACTACTACTACCACTACTACTACTAACACTACTACTACTAACACTACTACTACCACTACTACTACTACCACTACTACCACTACTACTACCACTACCACCACTACTACTACCACTACCACTACTACTACTACCACTACTACTACCTACTACCACAATACCACTACTACTACTACTACTTCTACAATTACTAGCCTACTATTGTTGCTACTAACAATATTAATAATACAGATGATGACGACAATGAATAGTATAGCTGTTAAAAATAGTAGGCTGGTAGTAGTAGTAGTAGTAGTCAAGTAGGTAGTAGTTATTGTAGAATTATATGTAATCTATTATTAGTGATTAAAATGTATAGTGATAACTGGGACTTATTTGCAGTATTATTGTTGGTTACATAATTACCTTGCAGGATCCCTGGATTGGACTTCATGATGCCTGTAACTGCTATGAGCATTAAACAAGCCAAGTAATTGTCCATTGTCTAAAATTACTTCCACTAAGGCTTGATCTACTTACCATGGTACACTCTCACATCCTGTAACGTTCCTAGCTCTCCCATGGTTTCCCCTGGCCCCATCTGGCCATGCCATTTAGACGTTTAAACTTGGCAACGAGGCTAATGCTACAGCCCTGTTTCCTGCCACAGTGTCCCGTGTTTCAACTCCTGTCAACTCTTCACCATGTCCAAAAAGGCAATTAGTGTGAATGAAAGTCTGCAAAACTAATATTACTAATAGTTTGGCCATGAGAGACTGAGAGGGACTTTCAGGGAGTTTTAAGTATTTTACTCAATCTTGGTGTCCTCTCAGCATTTCTTTGAAGGCTAATTACAATCTGATATATTGAATTGATTAGGTTTTCAATAACCTGGTTATATTCATTGATACAGATAATGCAATAGTATTTAGAATTGAATACAGATCTATCTATTTAAATCTCTCAAATGTATGAATAATAAACCTGTAATGTATTTAGAGGTTGAATCAATCTAATAACACCTATTTGTTTAGAAAAAGAACAAGTTAATGTCTGGTACATCTAACGACACTCAACATCTTTTCCAAAAAATCAGCCAGCTAGGTTTTGACAAATGGCATGTTGATGAAACAGTGAGAGATAGGTCAGTTTATTATGCTACTACTGTAATAAAGTAATTTTGCAGACTGGAAGACCATGGTTTCAAGATGGACCACCTAGACTCAGCAACACCTAGTCAATACCAGATTTTGTTCCCATGCATAAAACAACCGCTTTATGAGGTACAAGGACAGTTGTACACTTTATACAGCTATTTTATAGTCATATATCTTCCACGTATAATGTACCTAGATCTAATACAATTTATAGTAATTTAGCAGAGGTTTTCATCCATCCCCATTTAAATTATCAAGAAACAATGGGGCACCTGAATTCATTCAATTGATAGGTAAAATACGGCATGGCAGGTAAAATATGTCACACAACACATTGCTTCTCCTCAATATCTAAAGGTTCAACAGTGGCGTCCCTTTAGCCAGCAAAAGCGCACAATGTGTCACAGCATTACATGACAGAAGGAAACAGATTTAAACTTAAGGTGGCAGTCAAGAAAACAATGACCCACAAGAACTATGCTGCGGTATGTCTAGGAATGTAATGCGCTCTCCTATATTTCCCTGAGCGGCTGTGGACAGTGTCCTGATGGCATTTAAGTTTCACCACTGAGCTGGGAAAGTCCATTTGATGGAGATGTCTGTTTGCCAGTAATCACATGGGTCGCAGCTAGCTCCTCATTATCCATGTCAAGTGTTTACAGTGTGCTCATTAACAGCAGGCCCTCAATGGATAACAGCCCCTAAAAGAAGGCATCAATGGTGTGAGATAAGCCCTGCCTGCATACTATTTTCGTTGACACGAGGTTCCCCCCCTGTTTACTCTTGGAGCATGGGAGCAGACCTCCAGGACTCTGGGGTCCTCGGACTGAGAATCTCCATTTCCTTCAGTTCATTCTCAAAGGCTGTTTTTAAGCCCATAGACTGCTACTCGGAGAGTACAACCGCCACGAACGTTCAGGAGACATCCCTACTCACGATTACAGTGTATAGCAAACGTTCTGTTCAATGGTGTGCCACGGCCTGGTGGTCTCTATGGGCTCCTGTAGCTGTAAGCCTCTGAACAACGACATTTTCCTGGAGGACCCTGAAGGACATTACTCGGAACAGGACCTCCTTGAGGAGGAAGACACTGAGTCGAGGCTGGAGAACCTCTTAGGAACCATGAAGGAGGGCTTTCTGAGGAAGCTGAACATGTCCGATGTGCCACTGACAGGTGACAGGATCTACCCTCCCCAGTTTATGATGGAGCTCTACAACAAGTATGCCTCCAACAGCACCGCCATCCCTCAGTCCGATGTGATTCGGAGTTTCACCGTTCAAGTTTGTCTGAGGAAGACTTTGAATTGGGTATATAAGGGTAGAGCTTGTGATGTTATAGTCAAAAGCTATACTAGTACTTACAAATGAAGGTTAACGGTGGATCTTTAAAATGGATGGATGGGGTGGTTGATCTTTAGATTAGGGTTAGGGTTAGGGTTAGCCCGGTACAATCAATTCACCACTCAAACATGATGACGATGTCTGCCCTCCTGGTACAACAGGAAGTAGATTATGTATTTAACTAACCCTAGCAGTTTACCCATGATTTGCGTGATCTTAAGAAACACCACAGGTCACAGCCTATTCTCTTCTCACCTTCTCTTACAAACCCCCTTCAACAGATATCACCTTCTCAGCAACAAATGGCACCAAGACAGCACGGAGGCTTCTGTTCAACGTCAGTGTGCCCCACCACGAGAAGGTCACGGCCGCTGAACTCAGGCTGTTCCTCCTGCCGGATGTCCGGTCAAGGGTCAACTCCCCCAGGGTGAAAGCCATGATCAAAGTTCACGAGGTGAATTACAATGGTGAGGACGACCCATCGTCACAGCTTTTGACGGGAAAGGTCGTCAATGGCCGACACGGGTCATGGGAGAAGTTTGACGTGACCAGAGGCGTTCAGAGGTGGATCAAATCGGGCCGTGGAGAGAGTGAGTTTGAGGTGATGGTGGACAACAGGGACTGCTTCTCATATGAAGGAGGCTTTGGGAAAGCGTGCTGCTGGGACGTCAGCGTCTCCATCGGAGATAACACCTCGGCAGCGTTGATCGTGTTCTCTGACGACCTGGAGAGCAGAAAGAGAGAGGCGAAGAAGGAACTGAAAGAGATGATGCTCCACGAAGAGGAAACCACGTTGAACCCTGAAACGGATTGGCAACCGCTGCCGAACGAGATCCCGGAGTCTGCACCTTCGCATCCGCGGCGGACGAGAAGGAAGGCGGAGCGCGAGTACTGCCAAAAGACCTCGCTGAAGGTCACCTTCAAGGACATCGGCTGGGACAGCTGGATCGTGGCGCCGCCTGAATACGACGCGTTTGAGTGTCGTGGTCAATGCTTCTTTCCTCTGACGGACGAGATGACGCCTTCCAAACACGCTCTTATCCAGACTCTCATCAACATCCGGAACCCCAAGAAGGCCAACATGGCGTGCTGTGTGCCAATCAAACTGGACCCCATCACGGTCATGTACCATGAGAACGGGCGCCTCACCATCAGACACTTGTACGAGGAGATGAAGGTGGCAGAGTGCGGCTGCAGGTAGTGGGAGGTTGTTTGTGTTGGACCGGGGGGAAAGCTGATATTGGGGCCGAATAGCCGACCCTCCCTCAACTCCCAGCCAAAAGATTCTGGTTTCAAACCCCCTGTATCTGGAGTCTACCTGTAGGCATCTGAGAGCAAGATGCCCCAACCCCTACAGACTCCTTCTAACAAAATGTGTCTGCTCCATGACTTAATAGTAGTGAATGGTATACAGCTCAACTGCCATACATTTTTTGTTTAATGCAAAGGTCCGAACAATTTCCAATGGCCAAAGTACATAGCCCCTTGGATACATGTCTGCTGGATTGGGAAATAATAAAAAAGAATGGAAAGGAATCTTGTTTGGCCCTGTGACCTACAGCATGAAATACATTTAGAGAAAGCATTGTACATATCAGATAAAAGAGTGTTAAAAACGATACAATCATAATGTCTGTTTTACATTTCGTCCCTTTAATTCCCTCTGAAGACCAAACATAATTCTATTGTCAAATATTATCTTATTTTTCCCTTCTTCGTGAGTAATATGTAAATAGGATTTGTATACAAAAAAAGGTCAAAAACATACAGACATTCGATAGGTGTATTATTTGTGAGTAAGGAATAAAGTTGTATATTTAATTTAGTTACTGGCAATCAATTTAATTGATTGATCCATGGTGCATTGATTGTTTCTGCATGTTAATGACTGTTTTTTATTATTATTAATAATAATATTATTATATATCATTATGAACTGTTAATATGCTATTGTGTAAATTTGTACATTCTATTATAAATGTTTTTTTCTATGAATGATTAATTATGAGATCAACTAATAAACCATTATGATAAAAGGGATAAACTAGTCATTGGAATACTGTTCGGATGTACTCAACTTCATCATATCAATGTATAAATTCTGTATTACCAAGTATGGAAACATATAACATAATATGTACATGACTCGTAGATATATTATAGTATACTATAATATACATAGTCTACTACTTATAATTAGATATTAAATCATTTAAGGTTAATTCATAATGACCAGTAGGGTTGTGTGTTGTGTGTGTGTGTGTGTGTGTGTGTGTGTGTGTGTGTGTGTGTGGTGTGTGTGTGTGTGTGTGTGTGTGTGTGTGTGTGTGTGTGTGTGTGTGTGTGTGTGTGTGTGTGTGTGTGTGTGTGTGTGTGAGCATGCGTGCATATGTGCTTGCCTGTTTGTGTGCGTGTGTGTGTGTGTACATGCGTGCGTGCTTGTCTCTGGATCTCTGTAAATACGTACATAAATGTTACAAGAAAAATAAATAAATCCCATAATACTCTTTTCTGTGGTTTCATCCATCAAAATGTCATGCAGTGAGGCTGACAGTGATGGCTGTATAAACAGCATTGTAAACACTAGAGTCAGTGACTTCAGCACACCCTTATCATCCTTAGACCTCTGTGACAACAGCAAATAATAATGGGATGAGTGGACATAGTTGCACTTCCTTCTTGGACAAACTAAATTAGGGTACATCTATACATAGCGGCAGAGGTCACTGAATTCCCATATCTGACGTTTTTGCACTTTTCTAATATCTTAAGGGGACATGAAAGAACATTCAGTTTGCCAGATGTCGAGATATGGTAAACATTTTTATAACACCAACCTTTTCCCCCATACTTGACCGTTTGCCAACACTAAAACCTGGTTTTCCCTTGTGACGCATTCAGGTGTTTCTAAAAAAGGATGTCTGGTTTTTACCAGATCGGATTGAGTTATGTAATCCACAAGGGATTTATAGAAATTAAAGTAAAAATATAAGTGGAGCACTATCTAAATCCAGAACAAAAGGATCTAATGGCTTAAGAAGACGAAATATTACATTTTATACATGGAAGGCTTGCATGGATTCTGTGTTTTAATAGCGATGACACGTTTAAGATCAAAATTTGTGGGCAGGAATTTGCCAAAACAAAAATGTTCCGAATTATCAGATTTTTCCTTTATTATATCTACAAAAACATATCAGATTGAAAGATGAAGTTTATATTACAAAGAGCTCGCAAATGGTGCTTAAAACTGACAGCATAATATACCTTTTCAACCTTTCAGAGTTATACTCTACAGTATATTGTACTAAAATGTACTTTGTTAGCTAGGCAGTTTATTGAAACTGATTTGAAATAAAACAGACGAATAAGCTAACAAAAGAGAAGCAAAATCTAAAATAAGCATACAATTTAATGTTTTAACTTTAGTTTTAATGTTATCATTAATGGTGTGTACATGTTTTACCCAGGTTTTCTTCCTTAGATCAACCCCGCCTCTTAGGTCAGTATCCCAAAAAATACCTTGATCCTTCATCTATTTAACGATGGCATTTTAATCAGTGGGATTTGTGGAATGACCCAGACTTGACCCAGTAAAACCCAACCGGTGTCTCTACATGCAAACCAATGCGCTCAGGTTAACACTTCAGGTCAGCACACTGCCATGGGGACCATTGGAATCGTTTTTGTATTGTTATATATCTACAAAAGAAGATAATGTTGCCAGCCCCAGCTCCATATGACCTATATACAGATTATAGAACAAGCAAACAGACTACCACTGTGTATAACAAAATGAAGGCAACAGTACAGAAAATAAACCTTTCCAATATTAGACTGCTAGACCGATGCGTCACACAATGTGATTAAAGGTTTATTGAGTGAAGACAAAAGCCGCTTATCCTGATGTTGTTGTCAAAAAAAAACTGGTGCTGTTGAAAATTCCTCTTCAACAAATAAGCTGCCGCCCTCATTTTTCACCGGCAAATAAACCAAATGGGCTGCATGGAACAGAAGACTTTACCGGGGGGGGAAAAAGGTCACTTTCTACCAACGACTGTGAAGGTAATGGCGGGCGTACACTCGGCGCTGCTTCCGCTTGCGATGCTTCTCTGTTTTCCTCTTTCCTCAAGAGCAGCGCCGTTCCAGGCCGCCCTGGTCCAGGACATGGCGCAGATCCTGCTGGAGAACTACTGCTTCCCGGAGAACTTGGTGGGGATGCAGGAGGCCATCCAACAGGCCATCCACAGTGGAGAAATCCTTCAGATCCAAGACAGGAAGACCCTGGCGGCCGTCCTGTCGGCGGGGGTCCAGGGGGCCCTGAACGATCCCAGGCTGGCGGTGACCTACGAGCCCAACTTCGTCCCGGTGTCGCCGCCGCTGCTGCCCTCCCTGCCCGCCGAGCAGCTCGTCCGGCTGGTGAGGAACTCGGTGAAGCTGGACTTCCTGGAGAACAACGTGGGCTACCTGCGGATGGACCGGATCATCGGGGCGGGGACGGCGGCCAAGCTCGGACCCCTGCTCAAGGACAACATCTGGAACAAGGTGGCCCCCACGTCCGCCATGATCTTTGACCTCCGCTACAGCACCGCTGGGGAGCTCTCAGGTGTTCCCTTCATCGTGTCCTTCTTCTCGGATCCAGGGCCGCTGATTCACATCGACACCGTGTATGACCGGCCCTCAAACAGCACGGAGGAGCTGTGGACCACGCCTTCCATCATGGCAGAGCGGTACGGTACGAAGAAGGACTTGATCATCTTGACGAGCAAGCGTACGATGGGAGCCGCAGAGGCGGTGGCCTATACACTTAAGCATCTGAAGAGGGCTATTGTCGTGGGAGAAAGGTCTGCCGGGGGTTCGGTGAAGGTCCAAAAGATCAAAATGGCAGACTCTGGATTTTACATAACGGTACCGGTGGCAAGGTCTGTCAGCCCAATCACAGGCCAGAGCTGGGAGGTGAGCGGTGTTGCGCCGTCGGTTAACATCATCGCAAAGGATGCAGTCTTAAATGCCAAGTCACTATTGGCAATAAGGAGTGCCATTCCCAAGGCTGTTCAGAGCATCTCCAATATCATTGAGAGGTACTATGCATTTATGGATCGTGTCCCAGCACTCCTTTACCATCTGCAGGCAGCAGACTTCTTTTCGGTAACATCTGAGGAGGATCTCGCCACTAAACTCAACCAAGAGAGCCAGGCCATCTCCGAAGACCCTCGACTGATGATCAGACTTGAGGAGGACCAGTCTGTTTTTTCCGACAATAGGGACTCTGAGGATGAAATGGTTCCTGATGATTCTGTGTTGTTAGGAACACTGGCTGATGCACTATTCAAAGTGGAAATTGTAGCAGAAAATACTGGTTATCTCCGCATTGATTCTTTTGATGACTCCTTTCTGGAGCCTGAATTAGTGGAACGTATGGAGAAAGGAGTATGGGAACTTCTCAAAGACACTGACAATCTGATCATTGATTTGCGCTACAACACTGGTGGTTCCTCTGCCTCATTGTCCTACTTCCTGTCCTATCTCCAGGATGTGTTACAGAAACGCCACTTCTTCACGATATTTGACCGGATTCAAAACAGAACGATCCGATATGACACTCAGCGTTGGATTACAGGGCAACACTACGGTTCCATGCGAGGGGTTTATGTGATGACCAGCTATTACACTGCAAGTGTCGGGGAAGAGTTTGCTTACCTCATGCAGTCCCTACATCGCGGCACGGTCATCGGAGAAATCACATCGGGAACCCTAATGCACTCGAAAACATTTCAAGTTGAGGACACTGGAATAGAGATCACTGTTCCCTTCATTAACTTCATAGACAACCACGGGGAGTTCTGGTTGGGAGGCGGCGTGGTCCCAGATGCGATTGTGCTGGCCGAGGACGCTGTGGGTCACACCCACGAGATCATTGAATTCCACCGTGGGCTACAGCAGCTCATCCGCCAAATGGGAAAACTGTTGGAAACGCACTACGCCATCCACGAGGTTGCCTTGAAGGTCAGCAAGGTGCTTCGCGCCAAATGGGCCGAAGGAATGTACCGCTCCGTGGTCGATTTAGAATCCCTGGCATCCCAGCTGACCTCTGACCTGCAGGAGACCTCGGGCGACCACCGGATCCACATCCTCTACTGCGACGTGGAGCCAGATTCCATGCGTGAGGTGCCCATGATCCCCACGGCGGAGGAGGTGGGCTACATCATTAACGCTCTCTTTAAGATAGAAGTAATGTCGGGAAACGTTGGTTACTTGCGGTTCGACATGATGATCGACATGGAGGTTGTGAAGGCCATCGGACCGCAGCTTATTAAATCGGTGTGGGACAAGATCGTCAATACTGACGCGCTGATCGTGGACATGAGGTACAACACAGGGGGGTACTCCACGGCCATACCCCTCCTCTGCAGCTACTTCTTTGACGTAGAACCCCTACGTCACCTGTACACCGTCTTCGACCACTCCACATCCACTGTCACTGAGGTCACAACCTTGCCTAGCACCCTAGGTCCAAGGTATGGATCGCTCAAAGACCTCTACATCCTCACGAGTCACATGACAGGGTCGGCGGCCGAGGCCTTCACGCGCACCATGATGGAACTGAAGCGGGCCGTTGTGATCGGAGAGCCCACGGTGGGCGGGTCTCTGTCCAGCGGGACCTATCAGATCCCAGGTAGTGTGCTGTACGCTTCCATCCCCAACCAGGTGGTGTTGAGTGCAGTGACCGGGAAGGTGTGGTCCCTGTCAGGGGTGGAGCCTGACGTAATCACCCAGGCAACAGACGCTCTGAATGTGGCTCAGAGAATCATCGCGGCGAGACTGATGAACAGAGAGACAGGGAAATAGTTTCTGGCATATTCCTTGTTCTTTAGGAGCTGTGAAAACGACTTAATTACTACTCACCTTCCTTACTTGATTATAATATAGGAGGATTTCCCACAAATGGGTAATAAACTGAGAAACAACTATGCTCCTTAGTCGTATTATTAATGGCACAATGGAACGTGAATCAAAGTACTAAAAATGTAATAAGGCTTTGATAATCCGATTTTTGTGGAATGGTTTGTATTCAATCCTGATATTATTCAATTACATCACATTGCATCAACTTGCTTGAGCTCGTTTTTGTAATGCTGCATGTTCCTTTACGTCTCATCATTGTTATTATTTGGATTCATTATTTAAATATAGCATGTAATTTGCCAGACATGCAATTTCAATTTATTTTGCGATACAGTTTGTGGGCGTGTGTGTGTGTGTGTGTGTGTGTGTGTGTGTGTGTGTGTGTGTGTGTGTGTGTGTGTGTGTGTGTGTGTGTGTGTGTGTGTGTGTGTGTGTGTGTGTGTGTGTGTGTGTGTGTGTGTGTGATAGAGAGAGAGAGAGAAAGAGAGAGCGAGAGCGAGAGCGATGAATAGTGTTATTGTGTCTGATGTATCCTGTTGAATCTATTTAATTTTTGTGTTATTTCACTTGCAATAACTATTTAAGCATAGAACATTTGCATAAAACTATCATCAACTAATAATCAAGCTACTGACCCTTATAATCATTTTTATGTTTCATACATTCTATCTATCCTTTACTTTGAACTGCATGTTTTTCCAATGTATATTACTGGGATGTTATGTCGTTTCTAAGATTCGCCAGTAGAGGACGCCACTCACACATATGTCAACAAACAAACTTTTACCCCAAAAGAGGCACCCTTCCAGTTGGCATTAAAGGAGCATATACCAATAATCTGTGTCTTTTGTTTTAATTGAAACAAATTTCGATACCACAGGCCACATTACATAACAATGAAATTTTGATGAATCAAATCAACCAATTTATATTAACCAACCTACAATTACCAACTGTGTATTTAAAAGTTCAACCCTAATGCTCCAGTGACAGAAACAGCAGTGTTAGTTTCGGAAAAAAGCTAAGTCATTCCACAAGACTTAACATACCATTAAGACTGATCTGTAGTGCGGGAAAAAATAGGGGTGACCTTCTACTCTACTGAAAAAGTTTGTTTACTTACCAATGAACTTATTTTGTCAGTTATTCAGTGTTACAGCCAGTGTTAAGTCTGTTAATTGGTTATTCACCTAGTTCATCAGTTAGACAGTTATTATTTTGTTAGTTACACAAGCACGGTTGAAAATATGTGACTGGTACAGAACTAAATGTAATTCTTAATCTCTTACATTAGGTTATACAAAAAATCCCAAATTATTTGGAAATTAAAAGTTCACAGGCCTAGTAAAACCTTCACAAGCCATGATACCTGATAGACATTTCAGTGTCAGTTTACTTTGTGGAAAATATGACTGCACAGAGAACAGTGGATGTTGTGTATGTTTAAGACATATTGGGTAACCCTACTTGGCTGGCCTGTAATTGTCTTACAAAAGTAGGATAATGCGATTAAGGGTTTATTGCGTGTGGAGGGTAATCTTCTTAACGGAGTGTTAACAGAAACCTTTCAGCCCAATCAGTGTCATTTCAACGACAACCTCTCGTGGGGGAAAGCTTCAGTGGACAATCACCCTTATACCGTTGCTCTGCTCCGTCTAGCCGATCCGGAACGATGGCAAAGACCCTTTTCTTGGTAGCATCTCTGCTCATTTTCAGCAACATCTTCGTCGCCTATTCGGCATTTCCTCCCAGCCTTATTGTAGACATTGCTAAGATCCTCCTGGACAACTACTGCTCTCCAGAGAAGATGGTGGGCATGCAAGAAGCCATCGATGCAGCCAGCACAAACACCGAAATCTTAAGCATCCCGGATCCAGAAACCATGGCGAACGTGCTCACCGCGGGGGTTCAGAGCACCATCAATGACCCACGTCTTAAGATCACCCATGAGCCAGAGTATTCACCCGTTGTCGCCCCACAGATGCCCCCGCTGCCCCCCGAGCAGCTCATCGCCGTCCTCCAGAGCTCCATCAAACTCGACATCCTGGACGGTAATATCGGCTACCTCCGGATCGATCACATCCTCGCGGAGGACGTGGCGGAGAAGATCGGCGCTTTGCTCCTTGAACTGGTCTGGAATAAAATCCTGCCCACCACCGCGCTGATCTTTGACATGCGCCACACCGGCAGCGGAGATATAACAGGGATCCCCTACATCGTGTCTTACTTCACCGACGCTGAGCCCCTGATCCACATCGACAGCGTGTATGACCGCCCCTCCAACACCACCAAGGAGCTATGGTCCATGTCCACGCTGCTTGGGGAGAGGTACGGCACCGACAAGCCCATCGTCATTCTCACCAGCAGGAACACCAACGGGATCGCCGAAGACGTCGTCTACTGCCTGCAACACCTCAAGAGGGCCACTGTCGTCGGCGAGAAGACCGCCGGGGGCTCTGTCAAAATCGACAAGATCAGGGTGGCCGACACAGACTTTTACATCACCGTGCCGACCGCAAAGTCTGTCAACCCCATCACGGGTACCACGTGGGAGGTCAAAGGCGTCACCCCCGATGTTGAGGTGAACGCCGAAGACGCCCTGGCAACCGCCATCAAGATCCTCAACATCAGGGCCCAAGTGCCCGCCATTATTGAAGGCGCCGCCAACTTGATCACAGAGAAGTATGCCTTTGAGGCCGCGGGAGACGAGGTGGCGGAGAAGCTGAAAGTGCTGCTTGCCACCGGGGCGTACAACACGGTCAACTCCAAGGCGGAGCTGGAGACCAAGCTCTCGGCAGATCTGAAGAGCCTGTCTGGGGACAAGGGTCTAAAGACAACGAGCAACATCCCCGCCCTGCCACCAATGGTAAGAGCCATGCTGCCACTGAAATAGGTTGAATGTTTATGTTGATTGGATCGAACATGTTGTAATCATCATGTTGTGATCATAATAAACGGAAAGATTTTGTTTATAGCCCTTATTATTTTTTAGCTAAGGATTCAACTGTATATTCAAATGTTTTGTGGAATAAAAAGTTTTTATATTTTTTTTAGCGACTACATACTGTCCATTGACATGTTTTAATTACCTTGAAATTTGAATTCAATTATAACTACCTGATATGTGTTTATTCATCAGAACTATACCCCGGAGATTTTCATTGAGCTGATCAAGGTGTCTTTCCATACTGACGTGTTTGAGAACAACATTGGCTATCTGCGCTTCGACATGTTCGGAGACTTTGAGGAGGTCAAGGCCATTGCCCAGATCATCGTCGAGCATGTCTGGAACAAAATTGTCAACACTGACGCCATGATCATTGACCTCAGGTAAATTAGATAAGCCTGCTCACAGCCAAAGCCAATTACAGTCAGCTAATGTTCCCCTGAATCAGGAATCCACTAGCAATAAAAGATATCTACATGTGGTCATCGGCAGGCCTCATATCGCTGCACAGGTTTAATTGGTTCAATTCATACATTTGAGACATCAATCGAGATTTCACTGGAGCCATCTTTCCACTCATCTTTCTGATTTTCATCTGTTCATCCGTTTCATCTGTCTCAACTTCCACAACAAGTCTCTTAAATCCCCTTCATCTTTTACCTCCGGTTTTTTAATCAATGCACCCTGACTAACACATGCACTATGATTGTGATTGCAGGAACAATGTTGGTGGTCCCACTACGGCCATATCTGGCTTCTGCTCTTACTTCTTTGACGCAGACACGAAGATCCTGCTGGACAAGCTGCATGACCGACCTTCTGGAACCACCAAGGAGCTGTGGACCCATCCCGAGCTTACTGGTAAGAAGAAGAAATAATTAACGTAGTGGTCTTAGATCATTCAGCTTCATGATTTCGACATATTTGATGGCATGTTTGGTCATGTGTTCAAAAAGGTTATTAGAGTTATTAACTCCACATAGTACATTCAACAGGTTCGAAGAAATAAGTGATTGGCATATACCTTCCTGTGATAATGGGATTTGTATTCAAAAGCAAAATAAATATCATGGCTAGTCAGCTAGATGGTAAATAGGGATGATTAGATCATAACAATAACGAGCGATTGACCTTTTGTTTGGATGTTTCCTAAATCAAAGTGGTTTTCCAGTGGTTTTCCACTAGTGCCGTCAGTAGTATTGTGGAACTAGCATTTTGACCATTGACATATTTTATTTATTTCTTCCTCATTTCCTTCTCTTCACCCAAAATGTAATATTTCTTCCTCCCTTTCTTGTGTCCTCTCCTACCCACTTCATCCCTTCCTTTCCTCCCTTCCATCCTTTATTAAACTCTACCTCCCTTGCATCCTCCCTTTCCTTCCTCACTTTCCTTGGTCTCCAAACCTCCATCCCTGTGCCCTCCTCCTCCCTCTCGTTCCTCCCTTCCTATCTCCGCCCTATCGATCTTCTTCCTCTCCTTCCTCTCCACTCCTCCTCTCCCCTCCTCCTCTTCCTCCCGCAGGCACAAGGTACGGCACCAAGAAGAGCCTGATCGTCCTGACCAGCGGTGCCACCGCCGGCGCGGCCGAGGAGTTCGTCTACATCATGAAGAGGCACGGCCGCGCCATGATCGTGGGCGAGCCCACCTCCGGCTCCTCCCACCCGGCGGAGACTTTCCGCGTGGGGGACAGCGACGTCTTCCTCGCCGTCCCCACCGTCCACTCGGACAACACCGCCGGGCCGGCCTGGGAGGGCACCGGAGTCACCCCCCACATCCCTGTGGCGGCCGAGGCTGCGCTGGGTACGGCCAAGGCCATCTTCAACAAGCACTTTGGAGGCCAGAAGTGAGTCCCCATGCGATGAGAGTTTGCAGAGGGTTGGGGGGGGGTGGGTGGGAGGGATGCTGGGGATGTTCTTCGTAAAAGATATGTGAAGACTGACAAATACAAGGCCAAGTCACACGGCATCCACACTCCCTCTTCTCTCAAGTCCTCTGCATTTCTGTTTTTGGAGCATGTTCGCGTTTGTATTTGGTGAAAGGAGGAAATTTAGATATGTTTTAAAATCATTTGCGTTTGTGAAAGGAGGTTGTTTAGAAGAGTTATTTATGTTGCACAGTAGGTCTACTTGTGACTGACTGGAGTACAGATTCTTTAGAGGATTGGAAGCTCTAACAAGCTACAAAAAGAACAACATGAACTGTAGGAACAAAGACTGCGCACACAAGCAAAACACAGATTTGGATCATATAAAGTGTTCAATCGCACAGCTCACATACAGCTTCTGTGCAGCAAGGTTAATGCTTCGTTCTGATTTTCAAAATAGAAATGTATCTTTGTAATGAGAACATTTTTACATTTGGTCCTTTTTAACTGGAGAAATATATGGTGGATGATAATAAAATAAAATCCATACAAATGGTTGTGCTTGTCGTATTTACTCCTTAGTTTTCCTTTTTAGTGATGGATCTAGAGAATGCATTAAACTTATATGAGAAGGCTTAGACAATTATGTTAAATGTAACAAGATGTTACACACACACACACACACACACACACACACACACACACACACACACACACACACACACACACACACACACACACACACACACACACACACACACACACACACACACACACACACAGATTTGAAGAAGGTAGGCTATGTGGTACATTAAGAATCCTGCCAGCACTGTTTATGTATGTCATATAGCCTATGCTCTATTTATGCGATTATGCCTTCCCTCTTTTTTACCAAAACCCTACTAGAGGAAGTAAGTGAGACCACCCCCCCCCCCCCCCCCCCCCCCACCACTCTCACTCTCTCTCTCTCTCTCTCTCTCTCTCTTCTCTGTGTCTCTCTCTCTCTCTCTCTCGCTCTCTGCTCTCTCTCTCTCTCTCTCTCTCTCTCTCTCTCGCTCGTCTCTCTCTCTCTCTCTCTCTCTCTCTCTTCTCTGTGTCTCTCCCTCCCCTGTGTCTCTCCCTCCCCCGTGTCTCTCCCTCCCCCTATTTCTCTTACCCGGTCTCGCTCTCTCCTCCTTAAGATGAAATATGAAACCTGGTCCAATTTAGCCAAGTTTGTCCTCTACTAGCTCATAGTTCGTCCAGCGCCAACACAGCTCCGCATGATCCATTTCCATTCGCCTGTTATTGGTAGAAAACAACTTTGTTAATCATCCTCCTTTGTTAATCATCCTCCTTTACCCGAACTATCACTGGATTGGTTTTTGTCAACATTTTTCTCCAGAATTTTAAAATCGTTACCCGCGTGGATTGTAGTTAGGTCATATCGTGAGGTTTATTTTTTTTTACAGGAAACTTTGCTGTCATCTCATTTCAGCATTAGGTGTTGCACAAAACTAATTGAGTCATGTTTGACTTATTCAAATGACTGAAATCCGATCCACATAAAGTCCATTACCTGCGTTCTCCCGGAGCCACTCGTCGACCTTACATTGCCTATGCAATGTGCATTTTAAACTACCTTTGTAATGTGACAAGGCGTTGACCTATATCTCAAAGTTATTTTTCCAAGGATTAGACGTTTTATTCTTTAAATGAAAAAACATGGCACGTGTTTCGAAAAGCATGTCCATTGTGCTCGTCTTTATGGGATTATTCCTGCTCTTCTCGCCATCTGCACGAGCTGAGCTCGAGACCCTTGAGGAAGAGGAGGAAGAGAGCTCGTGCCAGGGGGCCTTTGACCTCTATTTCGTACTTGATAAGTAAGTAGTCCGATTTTCGTCATCGATAAAAATAGAGAGGTGATTTAGGATCCTGTGCTAATAGTGCCAATATAAAATAAAAATAAGTGTTAAATGTTAATATTCATAGTTTCTTATTTCAAATATTATAGAAGTCAGACTTCCCCTGGGTCTTATTTTATCATGATTTAGAAAAATCCGTTTGGGAGTTGGATTGCCTAGGGCCCTAGGCCTACATCTTTGCCTGCTCAGTATCGAACGCTGTACACATGTGCGGATGACGCTCTGATGGAAACACATGCTGCACAAAATGTGCATACTGAAATTATCATTTAAACATGCCCGTGTTGTTGTTGTTGTTGTTGTTGTTGTTGTTGTTGTTGTTTTGTTGTTCAACCGTTTATACGCAAAATGTTGCAAGGCTAAATGAAACCCACTTCTTTGCCTTCATCCAATTTAATCAATTCAGCACTTGCAGGGCGTTTAGTTTTTTTTATCTCCCCAAAGCCTCCTTCTTTTCTTTAGGGACCAATATTCTTCCTCAGCAACCGATTCATTCATTTCATTTTGTCCGCCCACAGCGGAAAATGTTGTGGTTGTGGCGGCGTGTGCAACGCCGGACCTAAGCAGAAACCAGCTCAACCCATGAGCAAAAAATAAAATAGTTTAGAACGGGATTCGCTGCTCAGCAGAACCGTGCACCCAAAGTCACTATATGTCTTGTATATCATACCTTTCTTTAGCAGTGCTATCAACAAGTTGGCCTATGGCCTATATGGATTATTAGCACGAGACATATTAAGGGTTCACAAAAGAATAACTTATCCTACTTGGTTATTGTGAGATTTGAACCCAGACACATGCACACTGAGAAGGATTCGAAATTCTTCTTTGTCTCTTTTCCTCTTGTGTCATAAAGTATATCATGCTCCCCAGATGTTGGAAGAATCATGGGTTGTTTTTCATCCATGAGAACCAACACATGTTGTTACTAAAGAAGAACAGGTTTTATTGGTCAATCTCTATTGTTAGGCTGGCAGAGAATCAGGAAGTTCAGTTTTTGCTGACTAAAGACATTTAGGCACTCCAGAAAAATGGGTAATTAAAGACCCCTTGCTTTCCACACACACGCACACACGCACGCACGCACACACACACACACACACACACACACACACACACGCACACACACACACACACACACACACACACGCACGTGGCACTACAAGACTAGTAGACCCTTTTTCTATATTACCTTTGATAATGTGGGTCATTGCCAACACAGTAGAGTGTAATAGTGGCTTTGGTGCTGTAGTCAGAAAGTTATGGACTCCATTGCTAATGTTTCATAGCCTACCTGTAGGCATCGTGTCCCTTTGTCTCCTGTCGCACTAATGTCACTGATACAACTCATGGCATTCCATCATCACAGCCAGGGTTAGAGGTTTTGAGTGCCACTGCTGAGAATGTTTATGCTTCATGGTATACAGTACCCATGCTCTGGACAACGGCTTATGTTATTTCAGGATGTATTAGAAGATTTTATGTGTACGGCATAAAATCATAATCTCTGTCAGGTTAAGCCCTCCCAGCCAAAGGGTCACTTGGCTGAGGGAACATGTAGCAGTCTGAGTAATTGGGTGTTGTAACTGAGTGTTACATTAGGGCATCAAGAGGAACGCTGTAAGGCCCGGCCTCATTATTATGGCCAGTGGCGAGGAGGTTGGTGAAGTTCGCTCTAATGAGGGTTTGATCCGATAGCCTCTGTTGGCTTGTAAAGAAACCCAGAGACGCCATTTATACTGTGTAGGCTCCGGAGAACCATGGCCCCCACTGGGGGGGAGGGAAGTTTGAATGATGTCATGAGAGTCATGTGGAACTAACTGAGTGTAGCCGGGTTAGAGATGTGTTTTCTTTTCTTGTGTGGAAGTTGTACGATTTTAAAGCTTTCCAAACCTACTCCTCTTTTAATGTTGGGCAACCAACTTTTAAAGTTAGTTTGCAAACAAAGTGTGATCTTCTCTTTTTGTGTCCAGGGCAATGAATCCTGTGTACCTTTGGTAATGTTGTTTTTTCTTTTAGGTTTAGTATAAACATCTTGATATAGTTGGATGATACTAAATTACATTATCTACTCCAACCATTCAAACCAAGCAGTTACAAGTATCAGTGGCTTACTATGTGTCCAAGAATGCTTTTACAACTAATATGTACTTTGCCTTTATAGTAAAGGGTGAGAATATTATTTGTTGCCTGGACCGCAGCCATATAGCCGTATAGCTGTATAGCGGTACACTGAGTCTTATGTCTCGATGTCTCTTCCCTCTACTCCTTTTACAGTAAATCCCTCATCTAGTCAGTTGCTGATGCAGCAAGACGAGTCATACCAACCGATGATGGCTACATTACCAAAGCTTAGCAGCCACAGACGTAATTTCCAGCATTTGGGTATTGGCTCACACTATTCCCCTTTAGTTGTAAAATGGTCATTCATGGACACGTAGCAAGCCACTGATTCTCAGGGCCCGAGGCCAGCGTTGATGTAAAGCCATCCAGTTTTCATCAAATCCCTGCCCATGATGATTCAGGAGTACTGTGGGGCCTTCCACTGTTTATTATGGAGTGGTCACCAGCAAAAGACATGGTTTTAGGTGTAGCTATTCCCAAAGCTTGCATATCTACAAGACACATCTGTCATTTCCTGGGGTCAACGAATTATAGAGAAATTGCACTGCTGCTGTAATGCAATGTGATATTAACTGTAATTCTGAAATTGAAAGAATGAACATTAAGTCAGTTGCTCCCTGATTCGAGTCAATTTTCACACCAATTGAGGTTTGTCAATTTCACTCAAGATTATATTTCATGGCAGTATTAATGATAATAATGTGCAGAGAGAGCGAGAGAATCTGACAATGTTTTTCTTCCTCTCTCTCCCCCCCTTATTGGCTCCCATTAGCAGTTCCCATTACCTCACTCCGTCCTTATTTATTATATTAACCAGCCCATGATTCCACTTGGCGATTAATTTTTCTAGTTGTTTAATACATTTACTCCTAAAATGCTATTTTCAATAATCACCTTTGCCTTATTCGACACCATTGCCCAATTGCACCATCCCTTGCTTCTCTTTCCTAATGACTATGTTAAAAGTAATGGTCAAATATGATGTTTTTGGTTTGTGATCAAGTCATCTGTTGGCACCCTAGGAGCATTACATCATGGTGTTGATGTCCAGGCAAACCGATGCCAGGGCTGCAGCTGTACATCATAAACAATTTAAACACGCCAGGAGCCCTCCTAACTTTGGAATGCTCTTTTCGGCATGGTTCTTAACTTTCTCATACACGCTATGAGGGTATACACATCACTCCCACACATATTGGTCCATCTCTAGAGGGAACAAAGGTTTCTCGTTGGCTGTGATTCTTGGCAGATGGAAAAGGGGAGCCTTGTTTTAATGTCCAAAATGTCGGCTCTCCCCAGGGGCACTGGGGAACCGACCACAACAAACAGTTATGGTTTCTAAGAAGCCCTTTGAACTAGCTGGCAGAACTGAACAACTTTTGGCGTTATTAGCATGGCCGCTCACAGCAACATGTGTTTGCACAATCCTGTTCACTTCGGTCCCTTGATAAGCAGCATATGAAATGGTTGCCTCTCTACAGTACCATTTTTATTTTCCAAGCAGCGAGAGGCTGCAGTGAGAGTCCAACCGCCCAACTGTGCTCCAGAAGTAAAACCGTTCTCCCACCAACAGCTACATCTGTTGAAAAGTAGGTTAGCGGTTTTAACATGTGTCCGGTCTAAGTCAGTTGAAGGGGGCCGTTGGCTGTCGGGGGCTGGGTGGTTCGCGTGGGCCCGGGTGGAATGCTGGGGAGGCCACAGGTCTGTCCTTGAGAAAACACTAAAGGGTGAGAAGAGAGTTGAGGGACTTTTGAAGCCACAGGTTGACGGAGGTTTATCCCACATACGGTTATGCTGGAACTGGCCTGGCCTTGACATGGCTCAGTCAGCAGGGAGTCACACGGTTGCTTCAACAGGACTGGCTAAGGGAGTTTGGTACCAGCTGCTTTTTGGGTGGCATTTTCATGTTATGGTTTCCTTTTTTTGATCACTGGCATGTGACTTGACCATATCAATCACCAGGTGTGTCTCTCTCTCTCTCTCTTTGACTATCTTTCTCTCGCTCTTCTGTTTCATTCAATCTTCTCATTCTTCTGGTCTGTGTATGTTTTTTCCTATCATAAATTCACCTACTGTAGCATCATTTTCCTTCCATCCCATTCGTGAAGGAAAA
The DNA here is from genome assembly GCA_900291075.1 of Melanogrammus aeglefinus. Classification (NCBI taxonomy): domain Eukaryota; kingdom Metazoa; phylum Chordata; class Actinopteri; order Gadiformes; family Gadidae; genus Melanogrammus; species Melanogrammus aeglefinus. The sequence goes on along the minus strand of OLKM01000555.1, from coordinate 50,156 downwards.
CTATTGGAGTTCAACATTATGCTCACAAACTACTCCGTCCACCTTAGTGAAAACAAGTAAAAAGAGTGTTATTTTCCCCTCAGCCATTTGCTAATAAACCTTCCTCCAAAGTGTCGGACCTTCTAGAAGCATTCAGGAGCTCATAGCAACAAAAGAAAAAACTTGGATTGGTCATCACAATCAGAGGAGCTGTTTCTACCCAGCGTTGAACCCCTGTCCACGATTCATTCCTCTTCTTCTTTGTCGTTGAAGTTTGGACTGTGTTCGAGCTGTGTGGTTTGAGAAGTTCACACACACAGATCATCAGGACAGTTTCAGCCCTTACGGTCACAATCCTTCCGTGATAATCCCCTCCCTAACTTTTTACCTTGTAGATTTTCCCCCGTGGATTTGCAAGAAATCGCTCATCCAAAGTTTTTTTCATTGCATCTTATAGAACACTAACTTTTATTATTAATGTTCTCATTTTGAGTGGTAGCAGATAACGGAATCCAAACAAAAAAGTGTGATCTAAAAAAAACCAATGAGATAGTTCATCTCAAAAATATACACACTAAAGCTAAAAACAACCCACGTCAGTTTGGGAGAAAAGCTAATGAGTCACGTTTGGTTTGTTTATGTAACTTTCAAGTCTGAAATGTGTTCCTGTCATCATAGTTAGTTTCCTTTACGCCGTAGGTCTACCCTGTAAACCCAATTCTCTGATCACTCTTTCTTGCTGTTGTTTTGGTCAATTTTCATGACTTTGTCTCGTTTTTAACCAGCCACCAATAGCACACAATACACAACAGTTCATTGTTTCAAAGCGTCAAATAAGTAACTGACTTAGTGTATGTGGCTATGTGGTCTATGTGGCTACAGGTTTGGGTTCAAAAACATTTGTCAGACTTCACTCGCAAGGTGAACATGCTCCATTTGAGGTAACTTACAAGAACAAGCAAAACACTCTGAACTATAAGCATGTCATTATTATTAGATCAGAAGGAAAACACCACATTAAAACCTTTCAATTTCCTTTGAGGAAGAAAATGGGCCTCTCTCTCTCTCTCTCTCTCTCTCTCTCTCTCTCTCTCTCTCTCTCTCTCTCTCTCTCTCTCTCTCTCTCTCTCTCTCTCTCTCGATCTCGTCTCTCTCTCTCTCTCTCTCTCTCTCTCTCTCTCTCTCTCTCTCTCTCTCTCTCTCTCTCTCTCGCTCTCTCTCTCTCCTCCTGTGCTCTGTTTGGACAGGTGATTGAAAAGTGCAAGCTAAGTCTTCGTCCCACGGCTACATGCTATACCTCAGCGCTGCGACATGTTCCAACGCAAACATGACCCTTTGTGATTCAAAAAGAACAAGTGTAACTTATGCACACTGAAAAGTCTTGGACTTTAAATGTGGGCCCATGTTAAATATTTAGAACTTCTACATATGTGTCTGCATGGTGATTGAAAGGTTTATATGGAGGATGGTTGTTGATGGTTTGAGTCTTTGAATCCTTAGTGTGCTTTTTGTTTTTTAATCGGTACCCATAAAGACTTCCCTCAGGGCAAAGACCGTCCTATCCGTCGTTCTTGTGCGCGTGTCTGTGTGCCTGTGCGTGTGCGCGTTCATGTGTGTATGCGTGTGAGAGAGAGAGAGGGAGAGGAGGAGAGAGATATACAGAATGGGCATGTTGTGGTTAGGCAAGTGGATGTTTGTCTGTAACCGAGTGTTTTCAGACCGTACTGCTCACGCTGCAGATTCTTTTAAACACCAAAGTGAAAAAACAAGCCCACTCGTCCTCCCTCACACTTTTCTAAAAATATTCTGTTGAGCTTGTAAGGTCTTGTCCTTTGCCTTTGCTTCCTCAGCCACATTGAAAACCCCTGAGTCTGGATGATGGAGGAAAAAGAGCAGTGCACTTGTCATTACAAAAACACTTTGTCAATCCCCACTGCTTTTGTAAGAAGTTGAGGGATGCAGGGTTGTGTAACCTAGTCCAAGCAGGCCAATCAAAAGCCCTGGAAACCTCTCGACTTCACATGTTCAAAATAGATGAGTAGGGACTTCAAATATTAATGTTGAAGGTTTTTTTTAAGATACAAAATAGCATCTTTCCTGCAGGAAAAGTCTGGTGTTATATTTTTGAGTGTGTCATTATGTGTCTGAGAATATAGTCTAAAGGCATTGGGTTTATCTGGAACCAGACTATACTCACTTTAGCAAAGTCAAACTGAAAAAGTCAAGTCAATTGACATGAGATCGTCTAATTTTATTACGTGTCCTAAAACATCCGATCAAATTGTATAAATATGAGCAGATATTGTAGAAATAATTTGGGTCAACTCCTCTTTAATTCAACTGTAAAAACAAACAACCAATTTCCTTTTTATGACAAAAATGCAGCAGTGGCACTTGTGGTTCTTCTTTGTAATAAATCTTGTGACACTAATGTGACGAAAAAAGAATGCAGAATACACAAAGTGCTATAAGTCTAATGACACAATGAGTCATTATTAAGAGGCATTTGAAAGCAATTGAAAGTCATGTAAAAATACATGATATGTCCTAAGAGATGATTTTTTTTAGCGCTGTTTCCTGTGAGTCGCTGTTCCGGTCCACATCTGCTGGGCTATATTCTCCAAGTCTTTCAGAGTCACATATCCTCTGTCCCTCGCCCCAGCACACACACTCGATCTTTTCTTTCTGTTTCGACGGACAATCACACGCACACATACACACTAATTTCCTCTAAAACACACACACACTGACATCTTACACCAAAACACACACACAAACACACACACACACACACACTGACAAACAGTACCTCTCAAACCCAGTGTGTGCAGCCGCAGTGGGGGAAGAACCTAGAGGGTATTTCCCGGTAGCTTTTTATATTAGTGTGGGTTCATAATGGAGGCCCCTGGGGAGTGTGTTTCCTGGGCCCTCAGGGTCCAGTTAAGCAGTGTTGTAAACCTCACCACCCAGGGTCCCCCCCACATCCTTTCCTCTCATCCCAACACCCATGAGATCCTTAATGAACCGGGATCTGACACGTTGTTCTGTTCTCTAATAGACTAAATACCGGTTATCTGTGTGTGTGTGTGTGTGTGTGTGTGTGTGTGTGTGTGTGTGTGTGTGTGTGTGTGTGTGTGTGTGTGTGTGTGTGTGTGTGTGTGTGTGTGTGTGTGTGTGTGTGTGTGTGTGTGTGTGTGTGTGTGTATGTGTGTGTACGTTTGTGTGTGTGTGTCAGGTCCGGCAGTGTGATGGACCATTGGGACGATATCTATTACTTTGTGGAAAACCTGGCAGAGAAATTCAAGAGGTAAGCTACAATATATATATAATAATGTATTTGTAATCCTTTATTTTTGAACTGCTGGAAAGTCAACGGGACTGTTGGAATAAACCCTCAACTAAGAATTCTGCTTTCCGTGCGTGCTTGTTCAGAATGTGTGTCGGTAGAACTCCGCATCAACCTCATGGCCAAAAAACCTGATAGAATGGCCACTTCACTTATAAGCCTAATCAATCACCCTCTATACCTTCATATATACACACTGTCTTTTGGATTCAATTTGATTAGAGAGCGTTCTACAGTTTTCTACATTTGTTTGTGACTTGAGGAATCGTTTACAACGAAGGAAGATCTTGAATGGAAGCACATACACACACATCAATTATTCCAATAAACAAACCATCTTGGGGTAGAAGCCATATGTTAAGCCACTTCATCACCACTGCATCGCGGGTCTACAACCATGTGTCACCACTCTCAGACTGAGCCTTTTCACTTGGCCACTAATGCTAGTATCATTGATGTCATCAACTGTTATTTGGCTGATGGCATGAGGGAATGTTCATGAAGATAGTCAGGCGGGAACCAAGGTCATAATCGAAGATTGTCATCTCTCAACAAAGCTAGCTTCATAACAAGTCTGGTCTAAACACACAGAGGGAATTTCCATCTCAAGAATCTTGAGGACAAAGAGATCTCCATAGTCTATGCATGGAAACAAGATTTACTCCAGAGTCAAAGCCCCGAATAGAATTCTCGGTAAGAGACAAAATGAATATATGAACATTGCATAGCGATATTTTCAAGACTGATTCAGCTTTGGAATCCTTGGCTTTCGATAGCAGACCGTAAACAGCTCCCCCCCCCAAAAAGCCCTGGCATTAGTGATTACACATCGGCTGCCACGTGGCCCGGATCGCGTCCTGTGGGATTGAAAGCCTCTCCAGTAAAACAGATGAGCAATCTCTCCCACACTGTTTATGGTGCTCCGCTCTAACGTTTATTTAGAAGGCATCCACACACGGATATACAGACAGACACACGGTTGTTTTTCTCAGGGTTCCTATTTGGGCGAGTGCTTTTTGTGGAAATGCCTTTGCATGCAATCACATGTGCACAAACTCAGAACCACCAACACACCCGCGCACAAGGAGAGAGACCGAGAGAAGGAAGAGCGTAAGAGAAGAGAAATCACAAGATAGGTCCACAAATCCAGCATAGTTTCATCCTTTATTTTGTTATGAAACGAAAATGCGATTGTTGTGGAAAAGTTCTATTTTTGTGCTGGTTTTCGCTGAAGCACATATGTTGTTTATTGGTGTGCCAGGTGTCAGTGTGTCCCGTAGGCAACAAGCGACATCAGGAGAAAACAACACCATCCTCCCCCTCCCTCTCGCCATGGCACAGATTTACTCACTCTAAATCACTTACAGCATAATTAAATCACTTACAGCATCATATAGTCTTTAAAAAGATAGGAATTAATATTTCCTTTGGGGATGTTTACAGTAATAGGCTTAAAACAACATATTGACAAATGTTTGAAAACTACGGCCTCCCTTTTCAATGTGATGTGATTGTCGTCTGTTTACTTATTTCAACCTTTTTGGTTTGTTTTCTGACTACAGCCCAATGCTGAGGATGTCCTTCATCACCTTCTCCTCCAACGCGGTCACCATCATGAAGCTGACCGAGAACAGGTTCATGTCATTACAGAACATATCATGACCAATCAAACCCACTTTTCCGCCAGACCAATTCGCAAACCTGTTTTCCACGAGGCGTTATTAACAGGCGCAGACAAAAATGCTTCCGGACGGTATCGGATAGACCAACAAACAATCGGCAGAACATGTACCAGTTGAGAAAAAGGCCTCAGCTGCGCTCCCATATGGTGCTTCTCTGCTCAGTCATCCTATTAAGCCCGGCCCATATCAGATAAACCGTTATGATTGGTCCGACCCGGGCCAGGTCCACTGGAAATCTGTCTGAACGGGAGGAGGGCCAGACACATATGCCAGAGCAACATGAGCTTGCAGATTTGTCTGGTTCCCAGGGCCTGCGTGTCCCCACAGGCTCACAAGCTCAATGACTTCAATAGGAATTTCTATCGGATTAATAAGAAGACAATGACTGAAAATGCTTCCTGTGCTCACCTCCTCCCTCAGGGTGGAGATCAGAAAGGGGCTGAACGCCCTGCATAGAGAGATCCCTGGTGGAGACACCTGTATGGACCAGGGTCTGATGCTGGTAGGTTTGGGTGGAGAACATAAAGAACGTCTGCTAGCTAGGGCTGGAGGCTGCTTGCGTCTACTTCCAAGTTCTTGTTATGTGATAACAGAATATAGGCCCTTGGTGACAATTACTCCTTAACTTAACTTCATAGTGATTCTCAGTCTCACTTGTATTTCCCTCTCGATTAAAGTGTCTGTGCTAAATGTTGATTAGATCTCGACTGCCTCCTATGGTTTCTGACTGCATTGTTATCTTCTCACTTCTAGGCAAACCAGCAGATATACCACGAGAACATAGGTAAGCTCTCTGAAAGACTCATCAACAGATACACGCAGACACACACACACACACACACACACACACACACACACACACACACACACACACACACACACACACACACACACACACACACACACACACACACACACACGGCATAGAAGAACGACCCATGATATTGCCCTCTTTAACGTGTGGCGTGTTTCTCCAAAGGAACGGCCAGTGTTATAATCGCACTGACAGACGGAGAGCTGCAGGAACATCAGCTCAGGGATGCTCAGCAGGAGGTAAGGATCGATGTCCGAATACACCAGCTCTGTATTAACTCTCTTATAGCACCGATCTACTAATTTTACTGTGCTAACCCTCTATTATCTATTGTACTCTACTATATACTACTTTACTCTCTACTACTGTTCTTACTCTACAATACAATACTGTACTCTCTACTACTGTTCTTACTCTAATGTATACTACTGTTCACTCTTCTACTGTTCTATCTCTACTATATACTACAGTACGCTCTTCTACTGCTCAAACTCTACTATATAGCACTGTACTGTGCTATGGTTCTAAGTCATCTATTTTCTACTGTACTCTTTTCCATTGTTCTACTCCTGTTCCAACTCTTCAATATTCTAATGGCCTATCCATCTTACTGCTCACTCTCTCCTCATGTACTAACCCTGTACCTTTGTCGACTGTACCGACTCTCCTAAGTTATCCACTGCCTAGCATTTACCCACAATTCTGTTTTAATGCCACAAAGATAAAGACTGTTCATGTTTCTTTACCAACAGGCAGAGCGGGCCAGGTCTCTAGGTGCCATTGTTTACTGTGTTGGAGTGAAAGAATTTAACGAGACTCAGGTAAGACAAAAAGACAATTGAATTCAATTTATGTTCCATACATTAAGTCCCAAGTAGAGGAACTATCTATTTTAAGAAGAAGCATTTTAATTTGCACAAACCGTTAATTAACGGCTGTTAGTAAAATGGCAGGAAAGTTTGCATTGTTTTGATTGTGCAATCTAAAGAAGGCAACTTTACCGCTGGTCTTTTTAAAAGTGGCTTCCAGATACTTTGGAATAAATGCCATTTGAAAAAGTCTGGTTTAAAAATGAGCTTGACGCTATCTCGTGAAATCGTGTCCACATGCAGAGGCTGTCATCGCTGCCTGATGTCCCCACCACCACACCACGACCTCCTAGTGTGATGTGTGAATAAATACGCTCAACACACGAGCGGCACACTTAGTTTATGCCCTCAGGCTTCACAAGAAGAACTTGACGTACAAAACACTGCGAGCGCGACGACCACATCTTAATCGAGAAGGCAGATACGCAAGATGGTTTATGCATCGATCGAATGCGCATCGTGTTACCGCATGTACGTTCTCACCACTTGCAGTTTATCCCAACCTATAATTTAAACACTTCCTGAACAACCAAGCCAATCCCAAGGAAGAATGTCGTCCATTTTTCTAAGGGGCCTCTTGGATGGGTTTGGCTGCCTATCTCCCAGATTGGTCAGAGTCTATGTCTAGAATTTCAGTATTATTCAAACCATTACCTCGAAATGACCAGGATGTTTCGGCTTCTTGCATTTCTGATTCAACCTGGATTTTGACCCCTGTTATGTTTAGACTAGAATGACTCCTTCTGTGATAATGATTAATTGGCCGTTGCATTGATTATAATTGTACCTATTATATGATTTAGCATAATGCAGAGGTCATTACGGGTTGTTCCCACCCAAATCGACACATGCACGCACACACACACACACAACCACAGAATCATATATAGACAAACACATGTCCTTGTAATTGATGTCTTCCCAGGTGAATAGTGGTGTTACAATATAAAATAATGGATTCTGGTTTTATATTTGCATGGTTGTAAGAGTAAACATGCGCTTCATCTAATCATATTTATCCACTATGCCTCTAATTCTTTCTGCTCTCTCTCTCTCTCTCTCTCTCTCTCTCTCTCTCTCTCTCTCTCTCTCTCTCTCTCTCTCTCTCTCTCTCTCTCTCTCTCTCTCTCTCTCTCTCTCTCTCTCTCTCTCTCTCTCTCTCTCCTCTCTCTCTCTCTCTCTCTCTCTCTACCTCTCTCTCTCTACCTCTCTACCTCTACCTCTCTACTCTCTACCTCTACCTCTCTACCTCTCTCACTTTCTCTACATCTCACGCTCCTAGCTGGCCACCATTGCAGACACAATCGAGCATGTGTTTCCTGTGTTGGGGGGATTCCAAGCCCTCCGAGGGGTCATCGACTCGGTAAATAAACCAGAGTAAATGCACAGAGTATGTAGCCATTTAAGAAGTCCCTCTGCCTATGTTTAAACCATATCATCTGTAGTGCATTACAAAAGGTGAGTGACGGCGTCTATACGATTTAATGTTGCACTGCGGCGCAGAGTCCAACTCTTATTCCTATTTTACAAACGCTTATAACTTTACCCGATACACTCGTATCTTTTGCCGTTACGGCTACTGACAAAGATTATTCATTCCAAACATTTCCCCCACCACCCCGTTTTGGCAGTTATGAATATTGTGTGTTAGAAGTTTATGGAGTTGTCTTATTTCTCCATCTGTGTTGAATACGCAATGCGAACGAAGAGTTGGGATCTGGATGAAACGTTGTACGGGGGATGGATTGAGCCACCCGAATACCCTCGGTGGTCTTAAATCAGGACTTTTCATTCGTATACGACAGGAAGAACCACCAACTCATTTTAATCCTCTGTTTCACAGGGATCCCAGAAGGAAGCATTTACTGTAGTGTCAAAGGGCACAAATGGAGAATTCACTCACGAGCTTGAGCAGAAAAGCAGGCAGGCGCAATGAGAGCCGCAAAAAGGAAGAGGAATGATTTAAGGATTCAAACGTTAGAGTTAGAAGGAGACATTTTGGTATTACTTATCTTCCAGAATACACCCCCACCCACACACATGTTAGATCGTTTAAAGGGGCATGAACCCAAAATCAACGTGGTAATATGTCTTAAAGGTAAATCCTATGTTTTTGAGAGTCTCGGCCAACAAGTGAGCGTGTTAGTGAACGCTCCTCTCTGCTCTGAACGCAAGTGGCATTCTTTACGTGACGTCAAAGGGCCTTTTAGAATACTCTTCTTCGTCACGATGAAGCCGTTATTGCGGCATCCGAGAGAGGGTTAAGCTTATCGGACAGTAATAGTATAACACCACGGTGTGAGTTAATGTGTTGAGCTTGAAAATAGGATACCTCTCAGAGTCTCTCTCTCTCTCTCTCTCTCTCCTCCAGATCATTAAGAAGTCCTGCATCGAGATCTTGGCGGCTGAGCCGTCCAGCGTGTGTGCAGGAGGTGAGTAGGAACCACGGATAGAAATAGAAAGATAGAAATCCCGTCAGTACGACACAGCCGTACAAAGACACATTTCTTGTGTACATACACACATCGTGGGTGTAGCTCTCTGAATGCTAGACTTATGAATTATTAGAGCTGATGCAGTTGAGGGACAATACATTGTAGTATTATAGTATGGAGTTTAAGGTAATATTTAGGGCATATCGTCCCCATCATATTTCAATTGTCTGGTTACCAAGATCAGGTTGCTAGGTCTTTGATAGGTCTTCTAAGCAGAAATAGTTCTGAGCCCTGCTGCCCAGGAAAGAGTATTGTTAATGAAAGGCTATGGTCAATCATCCAAGCTTTTTCTGCCTTGACAAAGAAAAACTTCAACAGGGGATAGAGCAGTGGAATAACACGTTACGCAACCTCGTTTGAACACTGTCAATGTTCTTGCCGTTCCGAAGTTCCCAGTAGTTTGGAAAATACCAGTGGATTACTGCTATATTTACATCGAGGAGGGGAAAGATAATCGGGAGGGAACATTAATTGCTTTGAATTCAGCATGTTAAAGAGGTGGTGGAATCATAAAAGCGCTGATTAAACAGCAAATCCTTTACCAAAATACGTATTCTCTTGACCTAATTCCAACCACATCTTTTTACATGTGGGAAGTGCACATCTGCTATTGCAGTTTGTTGAGGAGCGGGATCCTCCTGGGCCCTTTCCGTTGAAGACATCCCACACGCATCACATATAGTCTTACGTTCCTCTCAGCCCTCGCAGTTAGAGCCTGTTGTAAATCTGTAAGCTGGATGTGAGTGACTATGGTGCCTTTTTAATGTGTAACTTTGCAATGATTGAGGTCATAGTCTAGAGAATTAAAAAGCACAGTATTTAACGTTGATGGGTTTGAGTGGTCACTCTGTAATTGGGTATCAAGTGTCTTCATTCAAAGAGTTCTTGAATGTCACTGGTATTTCATCCGACTTTAAGTCTTTGTGGATATTATTGTTACAATGTTTTTGACTTCACAATGTGAAAAATGTCATCCTCAGAATCCTTTCAAGTGGTGGTGAGAGGCAATGGCTTCCTCCATGCGCGAAATATCGACCAGGTGCTCTGCAGCTTCAAAGTCAATGACACCATTACTATAAGTAAGTAATGACCTTACTGTGTAGGGCAATGAACACACATACTGGACACATTATGGGAACTCTGTCTTTCCTCACAAGTCCAGAATGGATGTACTTCACACGCATTATGAACTTGGTGACACAGTCCTCAAATGAGCATGAAACATCCTAGGGGATAACGGTAGAACTCAATATATCAATGTTTCCACGGTAGGGAGTACTGTAATGCCCGTACCGGATTCTACAAACTAGTCTTAAACGTATGTTTTCCGACCGCACTGCTGATGTCGAGTGATATGACCAGACCGCTGATTGGTTAGTCTATAAATAAAGCATATAGAACTAGATTATGCAAACATGACAATGGATAAAAAAAAATGGATTTAAATGTTAAATATAAATAATTATGTACAATATTAGGCAGTAGACTAAGCTTGTTTGCACAGGTACCTTCTCACAGACAATTCATACCTTCAGGGTCTGTTTTGCGGCAGAAACAGATACACGTGGGTACTGGGTACCGTGTGTACTATGCTGTACACTTGGTACACTCTGAACAATGCCATGTAGAGGCGCCATACGGATTGAATTTGGAAAAGGTATGTTTATTCATCCAGATGTTTGTTCATTCCTTCCCCCCCCTCCCTCCGCCAGATGAGAAACCAGCCCAGGTGGAGGACACCTTCCTGCTGTGTCCTGCCCCCGTCATCGGGGAAATCGGGAAGTAAGTACACTGGTGGATTCTCTTGCGAGTAGGTTTGCTTACCCTCGGAAATTTCATACAGAAATGTACAAGGACAATGGCTTTTATTGCCTAAAAAATGTGTCATGTGATAAAGATCGTGATTGCAATGCCCCAAAAGTTCAAAATTGAAGTGCCCCTCTTAGTAGTCTCTTTTCGGTTCATTTTGACTTCCGAGTGCGAGAGAGGGTTTGGTTTCTCTGACACTTTTAGTGTAACGCCATGGTATGTGTGGGTGTGTGGAGCCTCATCTGGCCAGCTGTTGATGTTATGTAACCCTCAAGAGAGGCATAAGCTTCTCGCATTGTTATAGGTCATGAAATGTAGTGATTGTATGTCTGATACCATACCATTAAATACCACATGCTCGGTCTCTCAATGGGAGAGAAAGGCAGAGAGATGGCGTAAGAGAGAGAAAGACGGATAGAGAAAGAGAGAGAACTTCTGTGCAAACTTCTGCGCGGAATAGTTTTAAAGCTAGTCCAGCAGTTCAATTCCCTCCACGCCCTCCCTTTCCCATTTGCCGTTCTTGATTTAGAAATGTGTTTTAAGTAAATATAAACACTACTGAAAGTTCAGTGGAGAGGAAGAGGACGAGAGACTTTTAAAGTAAACAGTAGATATTTCACCAGCCAGGGAGACTGACTGCTGACCTCGGTGAGTGTCGAAACCTACTGTCAATGTTAGGAACAGGGTCTTAAACCAGGGGGACACTATGTCCTCCTCTGAAGTGCATAGAGGGCTCTCTTTCTCTCTTTCCCAACTTGTTTTTCCTTTTTGGGTATCGTTGTGATCCCGACCCCCCCCCCCCCCACGGCACGCTGCCCATCTCTCCATGTCCTCCACCTCCATCCATCTTGGGCTTTTGTCTCTGGGAGATCTAGCCCAAGCAACGCTCCCCTACCTCAAACACCCCCTCCCACCCCGCCTTCGTCCAGCACGCTCCAACTCACAGTCTCTGACTCACACAGACACAAACACATACATGCACACACGTACACAAGAACACGTATAAACAGCTATCCCCGCCCCCCCCCCCCATCTCTATCTGCTCTCTGTCTAGTCCTGTGATCAAAGTGTCAGCCCCCTCACGTGTGTGTGTGTGTGTGTGTGTGTGTGTGTGTGTGTGTGTGTGTGTGTGTGTGTGTGTGTGTGTGTGTGTGTGTGTGTGTGTGTGTGTGTGTGTGTGTGTGGAATCTTTCATCTGGTCGTCTAACTCCCTCACCGCCCGCCCTCCTGAAGTGACCAACGTCATCTTGCTCTCTCTAATCAGTACTGAACTCCCCACTCTGTCTCTCTCCCCGTCTCGTTCCCTCTGGTTCCTTGTCTCTCTCTCTAATCTGCTGTGCTGCTTGTTTCCTATATCCCCCTCTCTCTCCCCCTCATATTCTCTGTGTCTGATCCCTCTCTCTGCCCATCTTTTGTGTCTCTCTTGTGTCTCTGTACTGCTGTTATTTTCCCTCTCTCCCCCTGTCTCTCTATTGTCTCTCCCCCCCTCTCTCCAGCTCCTCTGCCATCTTTTTCTAATCAGAGATCATTTATCACCAGATGAACTCACATGTTACACGTGTGCAGCAACAGGCATGCGACAGGTATCCTCTTACCAGAGGAAATGGGCCAAGCCTGTTTAAACCCATACACACACGGACCCTTTTGCTAGCACGCATATCGGAAGTACGTGCACACACGTTTTAGCAGAAGTTTGAGAAACAATCGAAGTCTATACTACACGCCTGGCACCGGATATCACCATTCACGTAAACTGGACATACGTGGGGGTAAACAGGAAGCAGCTGTGAGCTGGGGGTAAATCAAGTCAGATGTTGTTTGTTTTCTTCCGGAAAAGAGTCACGTGACGAGGCGTGACCAATCAGGGTAGGACTCGTCGTGATTGAGATGAGCAGATCGGGAGATGAACAGGGGCATCGAGCCATCACTCTCAAAAGTCTCAGCTTCAGCCTGTGCAGACTAAAGGGCCATCCCAGAGTTTCTCAAACTATATCGATTTCAACAGCATTTCCAAAAGACTAAAGAGTTTTAAGGGTTCTCTAAGTAGAGTAGTGATGACACACATTAGGAGTGGGGAAACATACAAGTGTGGATGTGGCCTTAGTTGAAGCCACGCAAACAGGGCTGCGCTCCGGTGAAAAAACACACACACACACACACACAGCCCAGACCCTGTTTTGAAGTTTAAAACCCCCAGTCCCCAGCTGGTTATTGTCAATGAGGTATGCTGCTCATCGTGGACTTAACATACATAGTCTCTCTCTCTCTCTCTCTCTCTCTCTCTCTCTCTCTCTCTCTCTCTCTCTCTCTCTCTCTCTCTCTCTCTCTCTCTCTCTCTCTCTTCTCTCTCTCTTCTCTCTCTCTCTCTCTCTCTCTCTCTCTCTCTCTCTCTCTCTCTCTCTCTCTCTCTCTCTCTCTCTCTCTCTCTCTCTCTCGTCGACCATTGAACACGTACATGATAACACACCCACCCTCACGCACACCTCTCTAGGCAGGTCAGAGACAGAGCAGAAACAGCTTATCCCTCCACAAAGCTTTCATCTCGGAGTTAAGGCCCCTTCTTGTATGTGTTTATGCGCTGTGTGTGTGTGTGTGTGTGTGTGTGTGCATACGTGCGTGCATACGTGCGTGGGTGTATTTACGGGAGTCGGGGAACATGTTTCACTGGGGTCACTAAGATCACAGTCCGATTCCCAGAAATGTTTCCACTCCAACTCGCCACCTAATGGGGAGTTTGATGATTTCACATGTGGTCCGTTAGGTTCCTGAAAGGGCTTTTGGCCCTTCCTGAGGTTTTGAATCTGGCCGAGCGGGATCTTGTTATAAAAGAGCTGTTTCCCTTTTGGATGTGCGGGATGTTTAGCCCTGATCCGCTCAACCTCAGTCCGTTCCGCCACTGTTTTGAATTTCCCTCCTCACGCTGTGAAATCCTCAAATGATAAATAATTGTTTAAATAATAATAATAAAATGATATTCTGAAAGACGTTGGATAATATAAGCCATTTTGTGAAAAACAGAAAATAAACATCTTGAATCCATTTCGGTTTTGGACTGGCCACCGAGAGGATTAGAAGGGAGTTGAATCACTCGAAGCATTTGGAAGAATTGGAGTGCGCAGCACATATCTTCAGTGATAGGAACCTACATCGATACATCAGCCATGTCTTTGGTTCCCAAATGTCCAATTGTTGTCAGAATTTGTGTGAAGGATCGGTCTTGACTGTAAAAAATGACAAACAAAATGTTCCATTAAGTTTATATTTTCATGACTTGTCAGGACTTGTGAGATGACCCTTTCTCAGGGTCGTTGGGGAGGTCCTTTTCAGTGTTATCGAGTCCTCTACTGTAAGCAGTGCGCATGAGTAGTTTTGTATGTACAGCTTGGCATATCAGAATGCCCAGTGCCTGCCAGACAGATAATAAAACAAAATCAGCCATACGTGGGCTAGTTTGGGGCTCTCACACAACAGGCTCCTCGTAGTACTGTTTGTGTTATGATTGTATTTGTGTTTAGCCATTCATTGGTTATTTGGCAAAGAGGCACTCATTTCAGAGACATTAAGGGTCAGGTGAGGGCATCTTGCTCAAGGATGCGTACAGGTTAGGCTGCAGACATGGGAATTGAACCATGGACCTTTTCTGCTGGACGTCGACCACCCCAACCACTGTCCTGCTCTGATACTGTTTTCCTGTTGTTTTCTCCCAGGGTGATTTATCTGCAAGTCAGCATGAACGACGGTCTGTCTTTCATCACCAGTAATGTGCACGTCACCACTACAGAGTGTGTAAGTATACGCTACGCTAATGTCATGTAATGTCAATGCAATGGCCTCATGCTCGTGCACACGGTCTGCTTCATCTGTGGATCCCTCCTGTTCCCAGTTAAGTCTAAGTTCAGCTTAATATCACTTTAGGAATGCATGGTGTTCATAATAGCATAATAGCTTAATCTGTTTGAATTATGAAATTTCTTTATTGGTTTGAAGAAATACGATTTGAGACCTGAATCTTGGAACGGATTGCATAGAAAAAAACCAAATGAAATCAGTCCATTTTCCTCTTCAAATCCTCCTGGATCACATGTTTTCTTTCTGATGAAGCAACATGGTTTCTCTCATGCTTGATGAGGTGACAATACATTCAAAGATACATTTAACCTCATCCTCGACCCCCTCACACTCTCTCCACCACACATCCAAAAACAACCACTCCCTCCCTTTGAAGAGACATCCCACTCCCAATATGACATCATATCCGGGGAATGGGTCCATGGAGAATTTGGGATATAAAAGGCCCAATTAGACACGCTAAAACCATTAGCAACGTGTGTTCATGGCATCTGACCACAATGGTGTTTGCTTCAAGAATACTCTCACAGGGTTAACCCTTCTATGGTCTCTATCGATACAGTGGTACGATACTGTTATTAGAAGATACTGAATGTTCTGGTGTAAAAAAAATATGACTTGCATGTTTCTTAGTCTACTTTAACTAGGATGTCGTAAGAATATAACCTATTTGTTTGGCGGTCTAAACTATGATCTAATAAACCAATAATTTTACAATAATCCTCCATTTCCAATTCAATTTGGTAAACTAAAACACCCGTGAGCAGAAACGATGCATGCTGATTTACAAGGAAACTCTTAAAAAAACAATATTTAAACGTTTGACAGCGGAAAAATTAAACCAGATGTGATCTACAGTTGGCGGTCTGTAATAGAAAACATCTTCGCCAGATTTGACTCTTTTTGAATCAGTTCAATTTTTGAAAATAAAACAACTGATATATTAGTGTGTTTTTTTTAATAAAGGGCAAGTACACATTATATATGCAAGGACATGGATACATCCCAGTTCTATGGAAATAACATGTAACACTATTAGTACTGTACTAATGCGACTATTGTGTTTATGATATGTTTATTAATGTTGGCATGAACGTGTGTGTGTGTGTGTGTGTGTGTGTGTGTGTGTGTGTGTGTGTGTGTGTGTGTGTGTGTGTGTGTGTGTGTGTGTGTGTGTGTGTGTGTGTGTGTGTGTGTGTGTGTGTGTGTGTGTGTGTGTGTGTGTGCAGTTTGACGGCACCATTCTGTTGATCACCCTGCTGGTGTTGTTCATGCTGCTGGCCATGCTCTTCATGTGGTGGTTCTGGCCGCTCTGCTGCACTTTGGTGGGTCACAGAAACAACTCCACGACAACACTCTGTCACCAATGCTATCACAATATCGCCAATGACAACAGGCAATCACCCGAACAACACATGTCACAGAGGACAACCAATGTCACCATAACGCCATCACGATTAACAACCCACTGTCACCAATGATATTTCATTGCCCCTCATAACGTCATTCCGTCGGCTGACAGCTGCCCCTTTTACAACCCTAACCGGAAATTGAGTGTCTCTGAGCAAGGCCTATGAAGATGTTCTTGATTATATTAGAAACTGAGGCAGCTAGAATTAAAAATTGAATTCACTCTTGAAGCTCTTGTAGCAACACTCCAGGTTGAATCCTAACCTTTAACCAACAGTAATAAGTGTTTCATCCATGTGAAGTGATGTTGGCCCAGTGGGGATGGCCGAACTACATGTGTGACTCCATGTGTGTGTACTGGTTCTGATTTAAAAGCCTCTTGTCTTCTTTCTCTCGTCTCAGGTGATCAAGGAACCGCCACCCCCTCCTCCCCCAGAGCCTGTAAGTACACACACACACACACACACACACACACATGCACGCACAGCACACACACACACACACACACATGCACGCACACACACATAGCTACACGCACGCACACACACACAACACACGCACATGCGCGCACACACAAAAACACATGCACATGCATGCAAACACATATACACATACAAAGATGCGCGCACAAACACACACACACACACAATATATGTACGCACAGGAATATACAGACACAAAAACATATATACAGACAAACAGGCATATTCTGAAAACACAAACCTACAATAACATACACACAACTCCACAAATTAAAAAGACATCCCCAGGAGGGTGTTCTGCAGCCCGCCACAGCAGGGCAAACCAGACTTCTGAAATCAGTGAAACGGTTAAAGTACTCGCAGCGCAGCCGTTTACTGGAAAATACCAAAAAAGATTAGGCGGATGATGATTGATGAAGTTGACTTTGCGAGTATCGCGACATGTGCTGTGTATCACTTACTGAACACACCACAAGGCACGGTGGGGGCGGAAATAGAACACAAAGTAGAGTGATCTAAGCACTTTCTGTCCCAATTTAGATATAAATATGGAGGGAGAGACAATGTCAGTATATATAAATATATTTATGTATAGTATTGTCGTTTTTCTTATTATTCTTTCTCTCAATCACTTCAACTTCATATATGTGTAGTCTACGAGAGAGAGAGACAGACAGAGAAAGAGAGAAATATTAAATATAGTCTTAGAGTGTCTCTCTCAGTGAGATTGATGTAACTAGATCCTATGTGTAGTCTGAGAGAGAGAAAGAGAGAGAAATAAACCATCAGACTATATGTAGTTTATCTCCCTATCTTGTCTGTCTCAAGAACCATATACATACACATACACTTAAAGTGTACACTTGGCATGCATACATAGTAAGTAAATTCTGAATATTATATATGTGAACCCAATAAACCCCTTTATCAGTCTGGGCCCGTGGTTGAGGTTTCACTAGAATGTGCTGGCACATGTGTGTTCAGGGTCTGATCCCATGATAAATGGTTGGAAATATACACGGCTGAATCCATGCTGGAGTGAAATGCTGTCTATTATCTTAAGTATGTCAAGATCCTGTGGACATTTTTCATTATTTTTTCATCGAGTGAGCACTTCCCCCTGACAGATATTCGTCAGCGGGCTGAAACTGATTTTATGTTCTCTCTGATCTGGCCACCATAAATCGTTTCAAAGCATCTGTTCTAGTTTGTCGAACGTCACGAACGAAGCTTCGGACAAATCATGAATTCTGAAAACTGCAATGCTGCACATTGACACATACATGCATGCATACATGCATACATACAGAAAGAAAGGCAACAGTCGCACAGTGCCAGAGCTTGGTTATGATTACACAATGAGCGGATAAGTAAGGATAAACCAACGTTATTAATCCCATCGGGAAAATGTGGGAGTCTCAGAGGCAGAATTATTCTACTTTGAATGACCACATAATAAAACATCTGTCGATATTACGATTAGCATTTGTGAGATATAAACACAGAATCTCCTCGTTATTAACCATTGTGCGGCGACCGTTCTGATATACTAACCCTAACCCTAACCTTGATGCTGAGTTGTTGACACGATCTACATCAGCTGACGGTTAGCGATCTGTG
Source organism: Melanogrammus aeglefinus (assembly GCA_900291075.1). Classification (NCBI taxonomy): domain Eukaryota; kingdom Metazoa; phylum Chordata; class Actinopteri; order Gadiformes; family Gadidae; genus Melanogrammus; species Melanogrammus aeglefinus. The sequence continues at coordinate 31,801 of OLKM01000555.1, read as the reverse complement.
TTTCACCAGGAGTCGGACGATGAGGACGGTCTCCCCAAGAAGAAGTGGCCCACTGTGGATGCCTCGTACTACGGTGGCAGGGGGGTTGGCGGGATCAAGAGGATGGAGGTGAGGATCTAAAGACACACCTGACTGACCGCAAGGCCCAGTCTAGTGCCCGACGATGTCATGCACGCAAGCTATGGTTTACTCAACCAGCGCTTTCCTTTTTAACTGATTGTCTCCAAGCGTTTATCATACTAATCACACGATTTACAAGGTCTCCAGTCCCGTGATTTATGAATGGAAGTACTAACAGTGAGCACGTGAGGGGGTTTTGGAAAAGCATTACGCACCGGCATCACTGCAGTGTTTGTTGACCGCAGGTACGCTGGGGGGGGAAGGGGTCGACCGAAGAGGGCGCCAAGCTGGAGAAACCCAAGAACGCCGTGGTCAAAATGCCCGATCAGGAGTACGAGCCCTTTGAGCCCAAACCGAAGAAATCTCACAACAGGAAGGCCCCTCAGGACAGGAAATGGTACACACCCATACAGGTAAAGAAACACGCTCACAACCCGAAATCATAAGGATATACTGTTCATATATATATGTATATCTTTCATGTTTAGAACATTCTATCACCCAAGCGACTTCAGATCAATTCAGGAGAAGGTATAAGGGGTGTCTTGCTCTTAGGTGCCCGTACAGATATGCTGCAGACATCGGGAATCAAACCAGGTCCCTTCCGTCTGGGAGTGGAACACCATAGCCCCCCTGCACCATCCTGATCATTGAAGTTATAAAATAATACACAGGAAATGGAAACAAGCTCACGTCGATATAGAAACACAGGACAGGAAACTACAGTACAAACCCATTGAGATAAGAAAACAGAACTCCAGCTGATGGACTGAATGAACAATGTTGACACTTGTCTTTGGCTGGAGAGCCCTCTCCCAATGGAAGCCAGATGTGGCTTCCCTTTTTTTGCCAGGTTATTCATCATTTATCCCATAAACAAAAAACAATTGGTAAAAAAAAAATAATTCAGTGGAAAATAATTTCTTACTTTTCATGAGTGAAGCGATGGGGAAATATCCAAACGCAGCTGGTGATTGGAAAAAACACTCACTTCCTCTCCTGTTCTTTCGCAGGGTAAACTGGACGCTATCTGGGCTCTGTTTCGCCGTGGTTACGACCAGGTGTCTCTGATGAGGCCTCAACCTGGAGATCATGTAAGTACTGCCTTCACATCGACAAAAGCAGCACTGCGCTGCACCATGGAAGGGGGGGGGGGGGGGGGGGGTTAAGAAACCTGGCTTCTGCAATGCTTTTATTGGCATCACCTTAAAACCATCTAGGGGGTGACACCAGACTATGTCCTTTCATTCCTCCCTCCCCACCCTCCACCCCTTCCTAGCTCTCCTCCTCCTACTCTTCCTAGTGCTGTTATGTTTCTGTAATTGGAGCTGTTTTCTGGAAGTGGCTGTAAGGGCCATGTCGGGACACACTTCATTTCACTGTTTTACCTTTTCCCTAATCTTTGCCCTCTTCGACTGAATTCTTTACTTCGTCAACAGAAACCACAGGGAGCCCACCCCCCCATATCCCCCCAATACCCCCCCCCCTCCCCCGTGGTTTCTGTACTGACTGATGACTTCCTTTCTGACTCTACCTCTCTGTCCATCAGTCCCAATTACTTTTTATGGACTGATTGTTACGTTTCTCTCTCTCTCTCTCTCTCTCCCTCCCTCTCCCTCCCTCTCTCTCCTCCCCCTCTCCTCCCTCTCTCTCTCCCCCCCTCTCCCCCTCTCCCTCTCTCGCTCTCGGTTGGGTCATTACCAACTGCCAGCCAGACGCCCCACTCCTTCCCAAAGTTAGACAATAAAGTGGATAGAAAGCAGACACTTGGCCCCCATCCACACATAAGTGTGTGTGCATGTGTGCGGATCTGAATCACTCACTACCGCATCTGCAATTGAAAGCCTTGTCTGCGCTAAACAAGAAACATATTGAATGAAGGGTGCTCCCGCGTCGTACATGATGCTATTTTATCAACCTGGGTGCACTTTTCAACTGTGATAAATGCTGGGATTTATCTGGCCTATCATCAATGGCTAAACTTTAGCTAGCTTTATTATAGTAGTCCAATAATCTGCGGCCTGGAGATTCTAATCCATTAATCGCTGATGTGTTTATTAAGCATGGCACATGAAACACACAGTGGAGAAGCAGAAGCTCTTTTCACACCGGGTTCGTTCTTTCTGAATGTGAATTGTTTGTAGCAAACCGCAGATTGTAAAAAAAAACAAAAAACATTGTAAAAAAGGAAGTTCAATCCGACTCAGTATCCCGTTGAGTATCCACGAGGTAGAGTTCATTATTTTTTTCTTGCTTTATATTCTCACTACAGCCCCCATACTCCATGTTGTTTTCTTCATCTCCAACCCCCTCACCCCCCGCTGGGCACCTCATTAAAACCATGCCTGATTTGCAGAAAATATCCAACAGCCTTGTGTTTAATTTGAATTCCATCGCTTAAAGGAGACATATTATACCACCAGGTGTGAGTGTGATTAGCCTTACAAGCCGTTGCAAAAATCTGCCCCATATGACAACAAAAGTGGACGTGTCCACCTAGATCTGTGCTTGATAGACCAGCCTACCCAGTGGACTGAAGAAAACTTTGCTCATCTATCCAGCACACATCTAGGTGGACACGCCCACTTGTGATGTCATGTGAGGCAGATTTTCGAAACGGCTTGTAAGGCTAACCACACACACCTGGTGACTAAGGGTGACTAACGCCAGAAGTGCCAAGAAAACACGAGTTTTAAAAGGAGACATATTATACCACCAGGACCCATGCCAGGTCCTGCTTCAAAACAAAGACTCGACCAGACGAGGCGATTCACTGAAGTCCATCTTAAACCTGCTGATTGAGGTTAAGGGGGAAACCACATCTTGTTATAGATATCTGTTCGAGCACCTGGATCGTTTAGTCATGTCTGGAATGATGCTGTCACCCGCATACTTGTATTTTTTCTTCTTCTGCGGTTTGTTACAAGGCACTAGAAAAATGTTCCAAGGCCAGAAGTCCTGACTGAAATACAGTTTTTGGGATATTGGTCCAAAAATGAAGCGTATATCCGTTCCCGCGTAAATTAAGTGTTGTCTTTGTGTATCCCTGAGGCAACCAGGATATCTGTTTCTAAGTATGGAGTCAGGCTTTTAGGTTATCGGAAAAATGGCCATTGACGAGAATGAATGGAAATACTTTTTAACACAGAATCGTGCACAAACAAATGCGCGTGCACATACACGCACACCGAACCCAAGAACACACATCAATAAACACAGACACAGGCCCGTCTTTGAATCGCTCACAGAATCATCCGGAATGTCTTGGAAATTCTGCTGTGCTGATGTCATTTGTTGCCGTCGGGTTTTTTAAACTCCTCGTCGGTTGCCATGGAGATTGCTGAATGCCACGCTTTGAGGGAGCCCCCTAGTTTGTAAAACTGTACAGTATGATGATGAATACGGCCTCAGTGACTCTTAAAGCCCCCCCAGACAGAGACCCATGCACTGGTTGACCCCCCCCCCCCTGTATCTATCAGACCTCTACAGTGGCGTCCATTGTGAACTCCCTCCTTTATACATGAGCCGGCTTCCATTGGAAACTAGCATTAAAAATGAGGAACGTTTCGAACTGTCGGAAGGGGGTTCTGAGATGGCTTACACTTCCCGGTATGTGTCCAGCGTTGGTTAACGGTTGTACAGATGTACCGTTTTCTATTTCATCCACAAGACAAACAAAAGCAGAGTTCAGTGAAATTGGTTTTGTAGCCTAGCCCTCCCCCTCTCTGCTTCCCCGCCTCACCCTTCCCCACTGCAGAATTATGTGGTTCCCCCCCCCCCCTTCCACCTCTCTCCATTAAACTCACTAACCTCTCTCTCTCTCACTCCCCCGCTCTCTCTTACTCCGTCTTTCTCTCTGGTTGCTTAGTATAAGGGATTTACCCAATAAAGTTCAGCATGGTACAGACTTGTGTCTTCTGTGTGTGTGTGTGTGTGTGTGTGTGTGTGTGTGTGTGTGTGTGTGTGTGTGTGTGTGTGTGTGCCTACTTGAGAGTGTAAATCTGTGCTGTGTCTGTGTGTGTGTTTGTGCACTGCAGAAGTAAACTACTGAACTGGTGTTTGATGCATGCATACACACACACACACACACACACACACACACACACACACACACACACACACACACACACACACACACACACACACACACACACACACACACACACACACACACACACACACACACACACACAGACACACCGTTGCGATCCCTCCCTTCCACACGCCCATAAAGTCCTCTCAGGGTTTAGTGCCTTGCTAGCATGGACACCACATTATCATAGCGTCATGATTAGCAGGAAATAGATCTTACAGTACGAAGCCAGAGCTTGGGGTCGTTTTATGTGAGAACGCGTCATCATCAAACCCCATCCTTCACACCGCCGGTGGGTGGCTGACATAGCGCCTACCGCCCAGATCCTTCGGCTCAGAGGCTCAACGCCGGACTCACACTCCATTATGGGGCTCATATCCATTTAAACAGGGGTGGCCTCTCCCCCTCTCTCTAGTTGTTCAACTGATGTTTTGTTTTACTTATTTGATTCTCATTCGCGTCTGTGAGTGATAAAGTACATCGTACTCAATTTGCCCTTTGTTAGCAGGTCTCTCTCTCTCTCTCTCTCTCTCTCTCTCTCTCTCTCTCTCTCTCTCTCTCTCTCTCTCTCTCTCTCTCTCTCTCTCTCTCTCTCTCTCTCTCTCTCTCTCTCTCTCTCTCTCTCTCTCTCTCTCTCTCTCTCTCTCTCTCTCTCTCTCTCTCACACATGGTTAAGTGTCTTTTAAGTATATGAGGTCATATCCCGGGCAGGACTCCACAACTTTCAGATCCGTCTCCACTGAAAGACCACATCTCACACACACACACATGCACGCATGCTCTCTCTGCCTGTAACTCATTTACACACAACTCACAGACACAGACCATACATCTTTTGACTTATGCACGTACACATGCGCACGCACACGCACACGGTCTCTCACTCTCTACCTCACACTCACACACATTCACACACACGCACTCAGTCACTCACACAAAGACCACACCCATTCTCTGCCTCTCTCTACCTCACACACACAAATGCACACACGCACACACACACACACACACACACACACACACACACACACACACACAACACACACACACACACACACACACACACACACACACACACACACACACACACACACACACACACACACACACACACACACACACACACACACAGTCTGCCAGACGTAGCCAGGAGTTTACAACCTTGGCCAGACAGTAGACAGTGGAAGAGGTCAGTTCTATACACGCTGTATGGCTTTCCTTGGTTCGGGGAGGCAGCAGAACAGAGAGAGCAGCTGAAGGTTCAAAGGCATGAGTCCACCGCCAACTCCTTTCATCGTACGCAAACCGACATGCTCACAAAGGACGACTTATATCATTTCCAACACTCTATATGTTTCTGCCAGTACAGAGCATGGTAGAGGGTTACTTGTGTGATGTTGCAGCACTTGAGGTGGTCTGCTTGAGTGGAATACAGTTTAAGATTAAAGGTAAGCTGAGATGGGAAGATGTATCTATTCTTAAGGTTTGAATTCTTCCCCAACTAACTCCGCTCACATTGTTGTGCATCTGCTTCACATTTAAGGCTGTGATATCAATGTCCCAGGAAGGTAGTTATTAGTGCTGAGCTTGTGGTGACGAATTATAAGGTAGTCTGACTGTTCCTCTATGGGTCCTTTAGCACATAGATGGAAAATGTCCTGTCAAATGACCCGAGACCCAAACTACAAACCAGGCAGGTTTTGAAACACTACACATTCAAGTCAGCATTGAGTTGTTTCCATACAGAAAGCGCTGTCCGACATACCGTTCTCTTTATCCACTATTACGCAAGGATTCACAAAAAGAATTAACTAACATTAATACGGCGAGCAATGGCAATATATTAGCATAACCTAGAGCATAACTCGGTGACCTTATGAACCCTCAACAGAAAAAACAAAGATAAAGTGGATTTCAGCATTCCAGGTTAAAGGATTTAAAATACAATCCCATCTGACTACCTTGCACAACTATATTTACTGTAAAACTGGTACTTATCAGACCATTACTTTTTTACCCAGACGGCTGAAAGTGAGGTTGTTTTTTTCCAAGAATTCCTTGGGAGGATTTAGCTATTAGTGAATGTTTAGCGCGCGCACGCGCGTGCATGCACACACACGCACACACACACACACACACACACACACACACACACACACACACACACACACACACACACACACACACACACACACACACACACACACACACACACACACACACACACACACACACACACACCACAATGCGGCATTTCCCCCTCAGGCATCCAACGTTCCTATTGGATCTCGCTCACTATCCACAGATATTCAGTGGAAGACCTTCCATGGGGTGAAGATAAATGCTTTTGAGGAATTCGATCCAAGAAGAGGCCTTGTAGATATGCCCCTCTTTTCTAGTCCGGAAAGGCCAGACTGGGTTTGTGTGGACACAATTATGGGTCTTGGGTTTTATGTGTGGCTGATTTACAAGTTGGGGATGAATAGAATGAGTTCCTACTGACGGTTCTGTCATTTCCTGTTCATCGCATGGTCTCTGGCAATGGGACGATTGTGCATTTGTGTCTATATACTAGTGTTCTTTTATGTGCATGAGTATGTGTCTCATCCTGCTATTTCCAGACAGACACAAACCACTGATGATTTATAATGCTCTGGATCAGAACAGTGGCTGGGTACAGTTGAGTCCGAAAGTCTGCTGCGGGTGGGATCAAATCTGCATGCAGACAGAGAGGTGTACAGACAGACGGACAGACTATTGATTGACAGACGGGCAGACCAACTGACAGAGAAACTATTGTATCATAAGGCCTGAAACAGGCCTCCTAGTCTTCTGTCACATGTATGTGCGTGTGTTCGTGTGTCAACTGCATTCAGTTAACCTGTGTGTCCCCCCCCCCTTTCTCTCTCTCTCTCTCCCTCTCTCTCTCTTTCTCCCCCTCAAGGGCCGCTGCATCAACTTCACCCGCGTGAAGGACGAGGCGGCGGCCGCCGGCGCCAGGGCCCCGCCCCCCCGCACGCCCAGCCACACCCCCTCCCCTCCTCCGCCGGACTACCACCCCGTGACCCGCACGCCCACGTCGCCGCAGCTGAGCAGCCCCCCAGCCAGGCTGCCCCCGATGGGGCAGATGCCACTGGGACCCCCGCCCTCCCGCACACCCCCGGGACTCCCCGGCCCCCCGCCCTCCAGGCGCCCCCCCAGCCTGCAGCCCTAGAACAGAGGGAGGCAGGAACAGAGAGAGAGAGAGATAGAGTGAAAAGAAAGGAGAGGGAATGATGCTGACTGCCTCCCCCCAACCCCACCCCCACGAACAACCTCTTCATTATAAGCCGACCCCCCCCCCCCGCCCCTTCCCCGACCCACACGGCTATCAGTTTGATGGCGATGGACCACCCGGCCAGAAATACTCCAACAACTTCTACAAAAAGCCCAAATATTGACTTTGTCAAGGCTGTGTGCTCTTTTCTCACTCTGTGTGTACCGTGAAGGAACGCAGGTGGCATCGACCGGTTGGCTAAAATGATTATAAAAACAGATGCAAAAATCTGTCGAAAAGTCATGGAGCTCTTTGTTTATTTTTGGCACGGCTCTGATCCAATTTTGCAGCTATTCTTGTAAAATATCATATTTTATAGGGCGTTAGCATCCACTTCCATCTATCCAAATACAGATTACTATGTGGTGATCTAGTTATTCATATGTAATTTAGATGATAGGCTTGTTCAATCAGGTTTGTTCTGAATTTGACTCTGTGTTTACTCTAATTAGGCTATTTTGAAGCACGGTTATCACGTGATACGTTCATCACGTAGCAAAGCTACAACAAACAAGCAGTGATGCATATGAGGAGCGCTAAAGTATACTGGCAGGTGTGGGGGGAGACTGTGCTTGGCATTATATTTTTTAAGATCTGCGAGGTTTGTTGCTGGACAGCAAAGCATGTAAGGACAGGATATCAGAAAAGAACTACAGCAACGGATTCATGATTTTGTTCTCTTTTATCAACTACTGAGTTTTCTCGCCAATCTTTCGAGTGTAGGCTAACAGTAGGTTGCTAGCATGGACATTGTCCTTATCCAATTTCAATTAAATGAATCGTGTTATTCATACATTGCTAGGTTGGTAGAACAGCAAGTGTTAAAGAAAAAAAATCGAACCATTATACATGATCGTAAAGTGTCATTATCGGTTAAATGTTCTTTGAATTTTATGTGGTTGACACATTTTTATCCCAAACAAACTCTTTTTTTTACCCTCAATTATTATTCAACCTCAAACCTGATATGCTAAAACATGATTTTATAAATAAGGTGTTGAAATTACAATTGTATGCAATCTTTACCTGATTTATTACTTCCTCAGGATTAGAGTACAGGACAGGTTTTGTCATTAAAAGCGTTACGGCTGTTATATATGTCTGTTGTTTGGAGATAATGTCTGTGGGTGTGCTTTTCCGGGTGTTTTATTCTCTTTTTGGTTTCCATGTACGCTTTGTCGTCAATAACTTTGAGGCTTTAGATGTTGGCCTTCGAAACTCATCAAGGCAGTTTAACAAAACGGGATGTGGTATTAATTTAGAATCTGTGCACATAGAAGAGCTGGGCAAAGTAAAAGCATAACCAGCGTAGTTTGTTTTTCACACTTTGACATGTTTGTTTTGTATGACGAGCAAACTCATCCATTCGAGAAATCAGGAAGGAACACCTCTTCCGGTCTTCAGTTGAACTGTACTGAGTATCATGTATGTCTACTTTCACCACCAGTCACATTGCAACTGCAGGGCAGTTCATTCAGCATCTAATTTATTTAACTTCCCACTCAAGAGGTAGAGGAGGGTACTTGAATATCGACAAGGTGTCCACCAGCCAAAGACGGACACTGTGCAAAGAAGACACTTGCAAAAACTCAGTTAAACTTCATGTCCCCACCAACCAGCCACCAGTCAGCCTTTGCCGGTTGCCTTCTTTGGCGCAATGTAGCTGTAGATTTGAAACAGTCCCCAAACAGTAGATCAATCGAACCACAAGGCGAAAGGTTATTGCTGTTTTTTTTTACATTGGTTTATATAATACATGATGTCACCACATTAGTGCAATGGTGATGTCGTGTGCCTTTTGTTTGTAAAGAACATCTTCACTTAGCAGCCATATTGGTTGTTTAGTTGGGGAAACCAATGCAGTATTTCTTTAGGTCTGCATTAAATTTCACCCGGGTGCCATTTTGAGTTTTTCTGATTTCCCTTAAGATTCTTAAAGATATATACCCCCAACTAACCAATATGGCTGCTATAGGTCCAAGGCCAGGGAAATTTACCATTTCAAGTGATGTATGGGCAAAAAATGAATATTTTGTTTCACCCAGTGCCTCCTGAGATTCTTTTCTATACATTATTTTCATAAGTAGTTTGAGATGTTCTTACTGTTGTTGTTTGCTGGTTGTGGTCCATTTTTTAATAACTTCAAGAGATCATTTCAAAGTGCAAGGGATGTTTTAAAACTGGTTCTGTAATCTCTACCAAGCAAGAATTACATTTTTGTAAGTCAAATATAATAAATGTTTCACTTCAAATCCAATCAATGGTTGTTTTTTTTAATACGTGGCTCACATAACACAGAGTAGATCTACTATCGACTTCCTGGGCCTCATGGGCACTTGAATATGGTATGAAGAAGAAATATAACCACAAGCGGTGATTAACGGGGTCCCAGCAAAATGAAAAGTCAAGAACACACTAATGGAAGATATATAAATATGACATATAATTATGAAGGAAAGATGTAGATGTTCCCCTTAATGCCATACTGGGCCCCGGCTTTCAGGTGACTGG
>OLKM01000555.1:0-16046 GCA_900291075.1 Melanogrammus aeglefinus | reverse complement strand
AAAGCTCCAACAACATGTCCCCATAGTCGCAGAGTATTCCTATAAGGATATAGTTCAATATGTATTGTTTCTCCATTGTCTGTGAGATAAGTCCATAATAGATACAAGCAGAACAGCCTATCAGATCAATGTGTAAACTGGAAAGAGGCCTGAGACGGTTGGAAGCCGTTGTGCCTTTCATGCAAGAAATTAGTTTTGGAAATTAGAAAAAGGTGGTAGAACCTAGATATTTATCTCAATGTAAACAGGCGCCTCAGATATTGATTATTATGCAGAAATGCTAAACTGAACTGTGTTTCATGAGGCATTGACTGCTCGGAGAGGAAAAATCAACTTTTTTTGTTATGTGTTTTCAAGACCCAACAGTTGCTGAACAAAGCGACTTTGAGCCACCACCATAAGATGCATGTCGGAAAACCAATTTTGATGGGACAGGTCTATCACCAAGGAGCAGTGTCAGTTACCAGTGAAGACAAGCAGAGCAACACACGTGTGTGATACTGCACATAGTTCACAAATCAGCAAGAATTAACATCTAAAGTCTGTCTGAGATATGACATCATGTCCGGTATGGAAAGGAAATCCCTCTACTTTTGTTATTTTGGCCAGATTTCTCTTTAGTTACAAACATACATCCTTAGAGTGATGATTTAGTCATGTTCCTAAGAATAAGGTCTACATTGTGCTACATTTTCCATGATAAACCAAGGAAGCTATATGTAAGGATGAACCAACATATACTGTATATAAGGGGACTAATGATACAATTAGTTTTTACCTGTAGGGATCATGAATGCCAATTGGGTCACATGTCTCCTACCTTAACAATGTTGATAATCAAGGTTTTCTGATGCATAGGATCCTGTGTTTTTAGCGTAACAACAAATATAAAAGAGTGATACTGTTTCTTGAATGTTATAATCCTGTGTTTACTTTATATGACTTCAGTTTGAGTGGCTGTATGATGTAACTAAAAGAAGGGTTAGCCTGAGCAAGAGTATATAGAGGCTAAGCCTCTGAGCAGAATGTTGCTGAGGGACACATGTCCAACTCCACATTCAGTTTCAAGAGCTGAGAATGACATTGCATGCTTTTACATAATTAAGATATATTTTTTAGTTCGGATTTTGCCTTAACGTCAGTGAATCTTGCCATTGGCTAACAGCTTATTTTTGATCTGTTCCCGTTTTAATGATAACATGTTTTAACACCTATTTTGGCAATGTTTTTATGGACACCCCTATTTTTGTGTCCATAAAACATAGAGCTATAACCCAAATCAAATTCAGGGTAATCAATAAAGATGTAATGTGATGATACACCTTTATTGATTACCTAAATTTAATTTAGGTTATAGCTCTATGAGAATTGTTTAATTCAATGGCCGTGTTGATCATACATCATAAATTATATTGTTATTGATGTTTCTTGGTTGAGTTGTCAATGAGGCGTTTAGGCCAACTTTTTAGCTTAAGATTTCCGGGCGTCAGATATCTCCAATTTGAATATTAAATTGATGTCTATTGTTATGGGATGTACACGTTATTTTATAATCATGAAACAAGGTGTTGAAAAACGGTAGTATTAAATTCAAGGCAAACATTTCTGTTTTGTTTCTTGTTTAGACTTTACAAAATAAATTAACTAAACTGAAACTAGATTTTTCGTTAACAAAACAAAAAAATACGCTCTTTTTTCAAATGGAGTCTTTTGAGGTTTGACTGAAATAGTACTTGACTGCTGCCCCCTGAAAAATACCACATAATACAAAAAGGGCTGAGGCACTTGAAAAACTATATAATAAATATATGACCTGCAAGCGGTGATTAACGGGGTCCGAGCCAAATATGAAAAGTTAAGGAACACCACTAATGGAAGACATATAAATATGACGTATAATTTATGAAAGAAAGATGTTGTTGTTCCCCCTTAATGCCATACTGTGCCTCGGCTTTCAGGTGACTGGGCTGCAGAGCAATGGCCGATAGTCATGTTCAGCATAATTGTCTAATCGGGATTCAATCTCTCAAACTAAGAATCACCAGTAATACCTGAAAAATCTTTGCAATTCTGGGGAAATTAAACATTTGTTGTCAAGAACACTAACGGAATAAATAATAATATGACAGAGTTCATTATGAAGGATAAATGGTAAACAAAGAAGTTCCCCTTAATGCCATACTGTGTCTTGGCAGTCAGATTCTTGGAAACTAATGTGCCGGAATGTTGATTGCCTAATGGAATTTTCAGGTTGCTGGTTTAATGTTGTGTTTTTTAAATGAGTGGCAATGACAGAATGTCGTGTTCAGCATACTCTAATCTGGATTCGTACATGCAACCTAAGGATCAACAGTACTATGCGTTATCCCATTGAGCCACTGACATTCCTGAACTGCATGAAGCCTCATTCACATGTTGAAAATGTCGATTGATAAGCACACAACAGCACCCTTAATTCTCACAAGAGAATTAAGGGCTTTTTTAAAAGAGTACAGATCTAAAATGTTAAACTGTTAATGGTATCCACCTAATGATAGCCGTATGGTAGTTATACAATAACAAAATAGTCATATAGGCAAAATGGGTTGAGACTGTGGACGTTTGGCTTTTCTATGAAATCGTGGCAAAAGTAAAAAATTTTAGAGCAGAAGACCAGGGTGAAAAAGATGGATCTGATTTTAGAGATTAATATGATGAAAGAAATTTATGTCCAGGTCAATCTCGTAAGGAGAAATAGGGCTAGTTCATATATTTTTTTTAAATAGCTCCACCTTTGGGTGCAGTACCACAATTGGGGTTTATTAGATTGGCTAATCGCACAGATCTAGCTCATGTACAGAGCAGCAATCTTAAATACGTTCAGACCTTCATCACATTTTCCAATTCAGTTAGGCCTTGTCGTCCTATGGTAAATTGCCCCAAAAATCTCCCTAAAAAAGGGTGATTGAGTGCTGTATTTCAGTGTTTTACTTATTTGTATTTAATAAATTAATAAAGACCTTGTTATTCTGAGTCCTTCATATAGCCTTGGGGGTGGGGGGGGGGGGGTGCCCTTTTTTTCAGGCCAGAGCAACTGCCCCTCAAAATTCCTATCCATGTCCTGTTAAGGTTACAGAACGAGAGGACCCAAACGCTTGACACAGAGGAGCAGAGATGGGGTGGAAAGGAAGGTGGGTTCATTTGGGCAAGGAGTAACAAAAAGCTGGGACTAGGCAAGCGGTGGTCAGGCCGGCGAGGGTTCGGCAACGGGCAGGCAGTCAGGCAGGCAGGGGCTCGGCAGGCAGGGATTCGGTAACAGGCAGGCAGTCAGGCAGGCAGGGGCTCGGCGGTAGGCAGATAGTCAGGCAGGCAGGGATTCGGCAACAGGAAGTCAGGGTGACGGACGGAGAACTAAAGACGGAGGAAAAGGGTTACTGGAGGACATGGAAACGAGCTAGGCTAGGGTAACGCTGGTAGGACCGATACTAACTGAGTAGTAGTAAACGACGAACTGGCGTCAGCTGATTGGAGATCCCCGGCTGAAGTAGGGAACGGTGATTGTAGATTGCAGACAGGTGTGTAGAGGGAGTGAGGACCAGTGACGCCAAGCGGCCACTAGGAGGAGGTGTTGGACCGTGTGGCATGACGTGGCGTTACTTATCCCTGCTACCAGCTTCATGATTATGACTGTATATAGCACAGACAAATAGAGTTGTTAACTATTACAAATGCATGTTTTACTGTTTAGATTAATATTGCCTCTACAGGGCTCATCTCTTAAACACATGTGGTGAGTCATGGCGATTTAAGATCAAGGGTAAACAGGGCGATGAATGGATTTCAATCAAAGACCTCACTTCATATAACTGTAATGTGTAATATTTAACTTCATGTAACTATAATGTTTAATATGTTACCCTTTTGTAAGTAATGCTTGAATTACTGTATATAATGTATTGTGGGCACCTTGGGTGGTAAGATAAATGTTAATGTGATTGTGCAAGGAAGTAACAGATTTTGGGGTTACCTCGCAGAGCCCGTAACATATTTGTCACTCCTGCGTTTAAATAAGCCCTATTTTTTTTAAGCCAATCGTAAAAAGCTTGATAGTCGGCAGACTGGATCTGGCCCTCAAATTTTCTTGGCCCAGCTTGTAATAGACATAAATTAAGGGCGCCCGAGCATGGAGGGGGTACCTGGAGGTACCTCCTCAGAGTCAGGGGCCATGTGAGGGTACCCCACTGGTTGAATGTAGGTTTTTGCGTTTTCTTGTATTTTAGGTTTAGTTTGCCTTCGAAGTAACACATGCAAACCGTGTGCGGGCCACAGCACATATGTTCCAAATGTTTTTTGTTTTTTTTGGTAACTGGGTAGAAAACCTAAAAGTGACGCTTCATCAACTTCACAGATCAAGATGGATTATTTCTAATGAAGCCGCCGGCTCGATCGAACATTCTCTAGTGGATGTAAGCCTGTTAGGACTATTTTATACTTTCTGTTGTAAGCACCTCTCGGCATAGTACTCTTTGTATGATAAGAGGTCAATGAAAGGTCCGGATGTGGATGGGTCATCTGAAAGGACTGAGATGTGCACAGCATCTCCAACATTATAGATAAAACTACCATTTGCAAAAAAAAACAGAGGGCTACGCAAATAGTCTGGAGTGAACTGAGGCCAGGTCCTCGATTGGTAGTGTTGGCTACGTAAGGCTGGAGAAGGCTATTTAAATATATTAAAGATTTGCGCGAGAATCTACTGTGTCTGTCTGTCTGTCTGTCTGTCTGTCTGTCTGTCTGTCTGTCTGTCTGTCTGTCTGTCTGTCTGTCTGTCTGTCTGTCTGTCTGTCTGTCTGTCTGTCTGTCTGTCTGTCTGTCTGTCTGTCTGTCTGTCTGTCTGTCTGTCTGTCTGTCTGTCTGTCTGTCTGTCTACGTAAATATACATGTATGCATAAATATATATGTAGCCTATGTATAAATATATCAAAAACAATAAAACCAAAAAATAGCAACGCTAAATGGTACTAATAATTGGCCTAAAAATTTATTTCAGTGTTTCGGTTTCGGCCAAGAATTTTTATTTCGGTGCATCCCTAATGCATATCCAATTGAATTCCACACACTTTTGTGTCACCAAAAACGCTTGTCTAAATGCAGAATAAAAAGACCGTCATCATGTAAATGTAGCCTCAGCCTCTTTGCAGAATGTTGGAGCTTCAGAGACTGCTGAGGGACAAATGTCCACTCCACATTCAGGTTCAGGAATAAATTTTTGCATTATTTTACGTTAATGAGATATCTTTCTAGTTTGGATTTTCTTTGATAGAGTTCATTTAATCTTATTTGGATTTTAAACATGCATATACTGCATATAATTCTGCCACTAGGGTCAGCCACAAACATAAACTGGGTGATGTTATTTTCTCCATTATTTTTCTATCCTTCCAAGAGAATACCATCTGTCATCGATATTGCTTCCCATACATTGCCTTTTTATTATTATTTTCAAATGGGTAATATCTTATTTCATAGAGAGCTGCGTGCAACACATTTTAGATTTCCTTTTATTGATTTTCAAAGTCGTCCTTTATTGAGACGCAAAAACAATTATGCAAGTTGAATTCCCCTCATCCAGGCTAAAGGTACAAAATATAACTTGACAGTGGTGTAATTTTCACATAGAATATATTGACCACAAATTGGATGTTAAAAATGCAGGATTGTGATTGGTCACTAGTACGGTAGAGATTAGAGAATGATGAGTAATAGTGTGTGAACGTTTGACTTCCTATTGACAGTTTGCCTATATGAATCTGTATGCTAATAAAGATTTAAAGTTATATCATGTCTTCTGAATTTAATATATATAAGTGTAGATGACAAGACAAGTGGCAGAAGGGTGATGAAGCTTGTTTTTTGTCCTTTGAGTGATAAATGGGAAAAAAGCAATCGCGATAATTTTCCTTAGTTCACCCTTCAAATAAGAGTTCCCTACTTCACTCTTTACCAGCAGGTGACAGCTCATCTAATTATGATATACTGTAAATGATGAATCTTTGAAAAAAATATATTTTATAAAATGAAAAAAAAAAAGATTGTTTGACCCTGATTATGGCCATTGACAGTGTATACCGAAATAAACTACACACCATTTAAAATAAAATATACATATATATACATATATATATATATATATATACTCACAAAACTAACCAGCAGGTGTCACTCTGTGTCTCCACAATTACTCGATAGGGCTGCGGGCCTGTGGGCATCACTGGAGGCGTGCATCCTATAGAGTGCAACAGTGTGTTTCTGGAAGTCAAACACCCTTTCAAATTCTACATAGAAGTGTTGATTATTATTTATACATAATATCAGATCCATCCAAGGTGTATTAACCCCGAGCCAGAAGATTGTGAAACAACAGTAGGCTATATGCTTCCTTTGAAGCCAGGAGTCTTCAAAAAAAAGTCTTCAGAAAAAAATGTCAATGCTAAGGGGTGGCTGGCTAATGAGGTAGCTGACATGAGTGGTAGTAATCATGTCGTTATCATGCTGCAGTTAATATTGAAAAAATACGATAACATAACGCAGCAAATTACATGTCTGGCTTCCAAGTTAATGCTAATAACAACAAATAAAAATGACAAGAGAAAGTTAGAGAAAATTTAGAGAAATGTAACAAGTTTAGTTATTTGTAGATAAAATGAGCTGTAAAAGGTGAACAAGAATAAATGGTTTAAGAGGAGATGGATGAAAGTAGGTAGCTAAGGTGTTTAAAAAGTGAGTGAAGAATATTATGAAAAGGATAAATAAATTGAATTAATCGATAAACTGAAAGTCAAAAGCAAAGTGATGTCATAATCGTGCGATGAATATCGAAAAAATACAATAAGCAATGCAGAAAATTGTCTGGCTACCCTATGTCTGTCTACCAAGTTAATGCTGATAACAACAAAGACTTTTGGAAAGGTAGAGAAATGTAACAAAGTTTATTTTTTTGTAATATGAGATAAAATGAACTGTAAAAGGTTGAAATGGTTTCTGAGAAGATGGCTAGCGTAGGAAGCTAATTTAAGTGTTCAAAAAAATGAGTGAAGAACAAAGTATTTATAAAGTGAAAACGAGTTAATGGAATTCCAATGGAAATGGCACATTTGAAAGTCAAAGGAAAATCCTGAAAGTAGGCCTGTATAATCCTATGTAAAGTACTTGGAGACTGATTGAGGAACTTGTGCATGGCTGGAGGATGACCAGACCTCCAGGGCCCGTGGGCTGCCCCTTTTTCAGATCTGACCTTCAGATGAATAGGCAGAGGTCATATTTGAAAAAATATTTGCTGATATGCTCAGGATCAATACAATTCATCCTTCAATATTTGAATAGTCGATAATGGGTAGGGTTCATTCTGAGGAGATTTTTGAATTGAGTAGTTAAAGCGGTATAGAGGGAGATCTGTTAGTTCAGTTTTTTGGAAGTACCAACGGTCAAAACACAAAAATATATTTTATAGATTTTTTATGATTTTTTGGTGGTGATGACTCGTTGTACCCGTGTGCATGGTTGTTCAAACAGGTGTGCAGCCTCACCCAGCCCCAGAGTCTAATCAGTTTGACTCGGGCCAAGTGTGGCTGCTTAAATCAGCCATCAACCAACACTCCACACTTTAAACTGTTGGCCAAGTCTTGACACACTGGCCAGGCAGTCAAATTTGGATTAAGGAGGGAACGAGGAATTTCCTGGGTAATGTGCTTATTTTGCCTGTATCATTAAAGAGCTAGGATATAAATCTTGGGTGGATATTAAAGTCAAGACAGCCAGAGAGAGTTTGTGCATCTCGCTAGTAATAATTAATTAATTCATTGAATTTATACATCGCTTTTCTAGACACTCGTACTCTTACAGTGAAGGGGGGACCTCACTCACCACCACCAGTGTGTAGCACCCACTTGGGTGATAAAACAACTACACAGGGGAAACCAAGGTAAACCAAAGGTAAGTGTCTTAAATACTGAATAATCACAATGTTATAAGAGGAGAATGTTAGCTCTAGTAGCAGCCTGCATTCATTAATTATTATTGAAAAATGATGCCATCTGAATGATAATGCTGTCAATTAATAAATAGTTTAATGGTAATCCAACAAAAAAGTGATCACTACCTTTTTCAACTGCTTTATTATTGTGCAGATGATTGTTCAACTAAAATTAAGTGAAGTGTAAGATGAGAATTCCTTTTCTATTTCGTAGACATGAATGCTATGGAATGGATACAAACTCTTCTAATCTCAGGTTGGTGTATTTGTGTTTAACGTTACCTATGGGTGCAGGTATCAAAAGTGAAATGTGTTTTTGCAAACAAGAAATGTATGTTACCATTTGTGCTATGCATCCGTCATCAGTCAGGATTCACAATAACGCCAGACATGTGGGAATTCTTCCTATTTCTGTTTAGAAATACGAACATATTCAACAGTAAGTCATATGATTTTCTCCACTACCAGGACTGTGTATCCCATCCTTCTGTGCCGACTACCGCCAACACTGTTTAATTGAAACCCCCAAATCCTGGTTTGATGCCCAGAGCTACTGCAGAGAGAGAGGCCATGACCTGGCCACCATAGACGACATGGGGGCAATAGAGTCACTGCTGGCCTTGAATGCAGACAGAGCTCATGACGAGTTGTGGATCGGCCTTCATTATGGGGGTCCTAGAAGGTGGCATTGGTCGCTGGCAGACAAGGACTTCTACCAAGAGGGAGAGAGAGATTACCGTAATTTCAAAGAAGAATTCTCTGAAACTAAGTTTGTTCTGCAATATAACAGCGAGTGGTACAGTCGTGGAAATCACGAAAAACATGTGTTTGTGTGTTATGATGGTAAGGAAACAGACACACATGGATATATGGATAATATACACTACATTTGCATTTATTTATACTGTGTCAAATTGAAGGTGCTGTAGGCATGATCTAACTTCCATTTGAGCTGAGTGTGTGTGTGTGTGTGTGTGTGTGTGTGTGTGTGTGTGTGTGTGTGTGTGTGTGTGTGTGTGTGTGTGTGTGTGTGTGTGTGTGTGTGTGTGTGTGTGTGTGTGTGTGTGTGTGTTAAACTCACAGTCGTGCGGTGTATGTGCCATGAGAGTTGTATCACTGCTTAACCTGGGCTCCCGTCTCGTCCTTCTGGGGTTCACTCGCCACAATACGGAGGGAGCAGAGATCTTGTCTCCTCTCTCTTTGAAACTCTTCTCTCACCGACAGCTTCTTAAAAGCTGTCGTTTGTGTTTTCTTTTGTTATGTTATTTATAAAACACATTCAATGCAAACAAAGAAATAAATTCATTTTCAGGTAACAGACAAGGTGGAGACCGATATGTCTTAGTGAGAGAGTTGAGGACCTGGACGGGGGCGCAGGTGTACTGCAGGAGTCAACACACGGACCTGGTCAGCATCAGGAACTTGACAGAGGACCAGGCAGTCGCGGAGGCAAGTGGTGGATTGAAGGTCTGGATCGGCCTCTCTCAAAGGGGCGTGGTACTGGTCGGACGGGCACTTCTCCTCCTTACGACACTGGGATAAACATGCAACTTTTGGGAAATTCCCTCAAAGTTGCGCTGTGATGACTAGCCACATTTCTGGAAGATTGAGCCAACGATCATGTGATGAGGTGCATCCCTTTCTCTGCACCTGTAAGCAACCGTTGAGTGTTTTGGAGTTGTATTAGACTCTCTCTTATTCGATTGCATTCAACGGAAACATTTGAACAATTCATCCATATGGTCAATCATTGCTTTGACCTATTGGAAAGTCCAGTTACAGTGTGTGTGTGTGTGTGTGTGTGTGTGTGTGTGTGTGTGTGTGTGTGTGTGTGTGTGTGTGTGTGTGTGTGTGTGTGTGTGTGTGTGTGTGTGTGTGTGTGTGTCAGGTACTCTGAAATGGGTTCTCAAGGTGAATGTGCTTTCAGAGGACATCCAGGAACTAAATGACCCTGCCATGAAAACTGCCATCTTAAAACAAGTGAGTTATACAAGCCTTTAGGTCAGGGGTCGGCAACCCAAAATGTTGAAAGAGCCAAATTGGACCAAAAAAACAAAAAACCAATCTGTCAGGAGCCGCAAAAAATGAAAAGCCTTATATAAGCCTTATAATGAAGGCAACGCATGCTATAAGTGTCTATATTAGCTACATTAACCTACTATAAAAAATGAACTAGTAGGCTACAAATACATAATGAAGCATTCAAAATGTTTAATTTTCCTTGCAGGCGCATCCTGGAGAGAATTGACACACCACCACGTGACTATATGCTTGCGCCGCGACGGTGCTTCTAAGTTCACTCTCTTCCGTTACAATATTAATCTATTATGTTTTCGTTGCATTGATTGAAATTAATATAGAGATACTTATAAAGAAATCAGGATTTTTTGATTGTAATTTTTATTTTTGAGGAATTCGAAAAAACAACACAACAAAATGGGAACGTTGCATAACTGGCCTCTCCTGTCATTTCAGACCTCCTCCATGGGGAAAAAAAATGCAGGGCCTCTTCAATCCTCAATAACACAATACAATTTTTTGAACTTTTCCGCCTTATCTTGGGCCAACAGACAGAGTGCAATAAAACGCAGCCTGGCACTAAAAAAAATAAAACAGAGCAGCCTTTTGAAAAGATCAGTACTATATATAACGAAAATAATACAATTTAATTCATTTTTAATGTACAATCAACACGGATATCTGTCGTCCATTTATCTCTCTTCTTCTTTTGGTTTTCTGCAAAATACCACGAAGTAAGTCAGTGCAATTTGCAATACGTATATATGGTATGTAGGTTATTGCTGCAGCGGCCTATCCTCTTCTCTTTTGACACGGCACAATACAAAGCAGCCCACCTCGAACCGTGAGCAACAAACACAATAAAATCTCTATTGTATCATTCCAATTATATATGTGAAAAATCAGAAACACCACTTTTAAAAAAACAGACACTTTGTGCCTATGACGCCCAGTGCTCTTTAAGTGGAAAAAAAATAAGTGCCGGGTACTATGGGTGTCATGAGCTCATAAGAAGTCCCGGTACGCCAGAGGTTACAAATTGAGAAGTGGCCAGTACTCCGTACCGGTGCGTTACCGGTCCCACTTAAAGCATCTGCCTATGACAGGATTGTGTTCTTACCCGTTTATGTGACTTCTGTTTTCGAACATTCACTGGACAGCTTCTTCAATATCGGGGCATGTAAGATGTAACTTTAATTTTCATGCAGGACTGCAAGCTCTCATCTGTGAGGGCGGTGGCGGGTAATTTGGATTTTGATGTAGTTCATGTTTGAATGAATATCTGCTCGCACAGATATGTTGATCCAAAGATGGATAATACTCTGAATGCATATCTCTTCATGTTCCTATAACTGTCAGGAAGCGCATTCCATGTGTCAAACACAAGTTTCTCGGGTGTTGGAAGGCTTTGAATTTCGCTCCATTTGTGGCTTTGGGCAAGCTGGGCTTTCTGGCAAGTGACGTCTTCAAGCTTGGCTGTCAAGCTTTTGAACTTTGGGCAAGCTGGGCTTTCTGGCAAGTGACGTCTTCAAGCTTGGCTGTCAAGCTTTTGAACTTGAACACCCACAGATCTTTGTCAGCTATATCGGCCATTTCCATTTCAAGGTCAGCTTGATTTACCCCTGGGAAAGTGTTCAACAAGGACGGGTCAATCTCCAGGGGTGTGACAGGGAAGGATAGTGTCATTTTTTCCTTTCGGAACTCGCTAAATCTGCTTGCAAATGCAGTTTGCATATCAACGATCGCACAATGTAAATAATCACCGTTGAGTGTGTGATCGTGATGGGCTTCTTTGAACTCTCTCAGGGAGGGGAAGTGAGTGTAGTGCCTCGCTGTACACTTCTCTGGCGAATACAGTCAGCTTGCCGCTTCGAAGGACAAAACAGCTTCCCAGCATTTGCAGTGCAGTGTTTCCCTGACACTGGAGACTTTTATTCAGCGTGTTTAGGTGACTTGTCATATCCACCATAAAGTGCAGTTTTTCCAGCCACTCTGTATCTTCTAGTTGCGGGTAGATGAGGTCTTTGCTTTCCAGGAATGTTTTCACATGTTCTAAACAAGCAACAAAGCGACGCAAAACCTCAACCCTGGACAGCCATCGGACTTTGTTGTGTAGCAGGAGATCGGAATATTCGCCGTCAACTTCATCTAGCAATGAACGGAACTGACGGTGGTTTAATGCTTTCGCAATTATCTTGTTCACCATTTGGATGACAAGATTCATCACCTCCATGCACTCCGGTGGGAATGTTTGTGCACACAGTGCTTCTTGGTGCAAGATGCAGTGAAATGCAAGCAGATTTTCGATCCAACGCCCTTTCTGTAGCAAAGTTACAAACCCCTTTTTTGATCCTCTCATACTGGGTGCTCCATCTGTAGCCACTGAAATCAGGTGGTTGGTGTTTATTCCATTGTCAATTTAAACACTTCAGCACAGCCCTCACATATGTCCTCCCCCGTGTTTTGCCTTTCAGTGTATTAATTCGATAAGTTCTTTGTTGCGGCCCCATCAGAGTTAACATACCTGCATAACAAAGCTGTCTGTTCGATATCGATTACATTCACACGACTACTCATCACAGGCAATCATTGAGAATGCTGGAGCTGCATTAATGTCCCTGATTTGTTGATTGGTGATGTTACCTGCCATTTTTAATGGCCCTTTCTTTTCACTGTCTTTGCGGAGAGAGGCATGTCTTTAATTTTCTGTATTGTTTCGGTTTTGTTTTTGAAGTCTGAAAAATAGGTGCTCTGATATTTGAATGAATGAATCCTTCATGTAGTCACCATCTGTGAACGGTCTTCCACGCTTCATTATCTCCCGGGTTGCAACAAAGCTAGCAGCAGTAGTGGAGTTTGGAGATTCAATCCACTTTCTTAAAATCTATCTTTGTGCTCCTCTAATTTGTCGCCAGAAAGTAATGCAAATCGCACTTTTTCTCTCACCTCCCAACTGGTACTCGGCTGCAAATGTAGCATGCCTTTCCTGGAAATGTCTTTCAAATTACTTCTTTTTGTTTATTTGACAATTTTCCATTAAAAGACAGCAAACATGCAGGGCCAATCCATATCCGCATTGGCCAATGAAAAGCAAATGATTTTCGGTCCAAGAACTATTTAAATCCTCTGTTCTCCTCAGCTATCTTTCTCTTTTTTACCTTGGGTCCATGGTCCATCACACGCTAGCCATTTTTTTTTTGTTTACAAGCACGCACCACGCCCACTACGCCGCGAGTGTGTAGGCGGGCTATGACGCAAATCTTCGCTGCACAGGAAATTGTTGAAATATGAAAAGTTGAAAATGTATTCTGAATTTTTTTTTACAGCATTGGAAAATTGTTAAGAATGTTTGTGTCATATTTTGCCTCTTACAGAAACTATATTTAAAAAAAAAAAAAAAAAAAAAATCAGAAAGTTTTGAAAAAGCTCTCAAAGCTCCAGGGAGCCACTAGGGCGGCGCTAAAGAGCCGCATGCGGCTCCAGAGCCGCGGGTTGCCGACCCCTGCTTTAGGTGGTTTACTGCTAGTTAAGTAAAACATTGGGGGGGGGGTACATGCCCATTGTGACTGGGATGTGTTTTAAATGTTGGTAACGCACCAAAAAAACATTCAAGGAGATTTTGGATACCATGGCTGTTGTTCAACCCTCAAACTGTGTTTGTGTGTGCCTTCAACTGTCCCTACTGACAGTTTCACACAACTGAACACGTAAACCGGGCCTCTGTCATTGCTTTCATTCAGAAAGACTGGAAACTATTACATTCATAATGGTCACATGAGGTATTGCCTGCCCTACAGCCAACAACTTTTGGGTTTCATCTTCAGACCCCAGAAAATGCTGAACGAAGCGACTTTGCGCAACCACCATAAGATAGCATGGAAAACCAATTCTGATGGACAAGTCTTCACCAAGGAGTAGTGTCTCACAAATCACTAGATAATAAATACCTAAAGTCTGTCAGAAGATGACCTCAAGTCTGGGTGAAAGGTAATTCCTCTTTTGTTGTTTTTTGCCAGTTCTCACTATAGTCACAATTATGATGGTCACATGAGTAATGTTTGCATTAGTTGTTACAGTTCCATTGATAAAGAATAATAAACGTCTTTATAATTTGAGGATGAATAGCATAACTATAAGGGGAATGAAGATAGGAAGTATTCATTTTTGTAGGAATGAAAGTGGGATCACATGTCTCGTACCTTAAAGACTTTTCTGGATGCATAAGATCCTGTGTTTCGGGCTAACAAGTATAATGAAATAATTGCAGATAGAAAAGAGTTATGATGTTTCTTGAATGTACAATAACCTTTTTGCTGTATATGACCAAGGTTTCAGTTAGAGTCGCTGTATGATGTCACCAAAGAAGGGTATAGCCTTAAAGAGTATATGAGGCTCAGCCTCTGAGCAGAATGTTGGAGCTTCAGAGACTGCTGAGGGACACATGTCCACTCCGCAGTGGACACGTGTTCAGGTTCAGGGCTGAGAATCGACTTGGCATTATTTCACGATAATGAGATGTCTTTCTAGTTTGGATTGTCTTTGACAAAGTTCATTCAATCATATTTTGATTTCAAACATGCATCTATCTAATTCTGCCACGAGGGATACCCACAAACATAGACTTCTCTTGGGCGGAATGTTATTTCTTCTCCGTTCTCTCCGGTTTTATTTCGCTAACGAGATTGCTTTCCATTGTGCTTGTTGTATTCTGTATTTTCAAATGTTGGTAAAATCTTTATTTCTAGAGAGCTGTGTGCAACACAATTTTCATTTATTCCTTTTAATTGATATTCTTCCTTTAATGAGACGGAAAAACAACTATGCAGTTTGAATTCCGCTCATCCTGGTTAAGGTACATAATATAAATTTACATTGGTGTAATATTTACATAGAACATATTAACCACAAGTTGGATGTTTAACATGCAGGATTGCTATCGGTCACCAGTAGCCTATGGTAGAGATTAGAGAATGCCGAGTATCAGTGTGTGAAAGTTTGCCTTCCTATTGAAAGTTTGCCTATATGAATCTGTATGCTAATAAAGATTTAAAGTTATATCACAATCTTCTGACATTTAATATATGTTGCAAAGTGAGAAAACAGACAAGCGGCAGCGAATGGGGTTGTTTATTGTTCTTAGTAGTGATAAATGGAAAAAAGCCAAACGCAATAACTTTCCCTGTTCACCCTTCCAAATAAGAGTTCCCTACTTCCCTCCTGCTAGCAGATGACAGCTCATCTATTAATGAAATAAATGATGAAATCTTTGGAATAAATACATTTTTTAAATGAAAGAAAAATATCGTTGACCCTGATCATGGCATTTTGAAAGGCATCCGAGAGGGCTTAATTCCTGCTCCGTTAACTATCTCGTGTCCGATTTTTGAGCTGGTTCAGCTGGCTGCTCTCATAAAGTTCTCACGTTTCCTCTGCTTGCGATTCATTGCGCATTCACCCATATATTGATCCATTTATTCAAAAGATCCGAAGACAAAGAACAGGTGCCGCATTACGGTATTATTTTTATATTATTGTTAAATTAGGGTGAATATTTTACTATCTACATTCGATTTCGATTCGATATTTTTGGCTACGATTCGATAAAACTCGATTTTCGATTCACAATCGATTATTTCGATTCAAAACGATTTGAATGTCATAATGATTTCCTGCTTCAATCTATAGGTCTGTGCAAAGGGATGTATCTAATGAATCTGCTTCCAGTCTGCCTTTGCAAGACAAAATGAAAAATTGAGACATTAAGTGTAATTTTTCACATGTATTAAGTTTTAAACATGTTATCCATGCTTAGATGGAAATTGTGCAATTGTTGCAGTAAAAGGAATATCACATGTTTCTTAAAGTAACAAAAATGAAAAGTCTCATCTAAAAAAAAAATAGTGCAGTTAAACATGCTTGCCTTTTAAACGTCTGAGGAGTGGCCTTTCTTCCACTTGCGTGTGTGGGACCACAACTTGCACTCTGAAAAAGCTAGCTAAAAAAACAAGTTGGAAAC
>OLKM01000554.1:255000-279518 GCA_900291075.1 Melanogrammus aeglefinus | reverse complement strand
TGGCAGCGCCTCAAGGCAGATGGGTTCTGCAAAACGGAACGATCGAAATCAAAACTCTCGTGAATCATACGTGGTGCACTATAGATTTGCGTGTGCGCTGGCACAAGTCATGTGCGAAACTCGATGGAGTAGACGGAATCTAAAACATATGATGAGGGAAACTAGAGGATAATACTATAGAGGTAATACTTATGTGGCCGAGACATGGACACACCTGCACGAAGCATGACCCAGTAGTTGAGCCTTTGTGGCCAGTCATGCACATTGAGGTGTGGCAGGTAGGAGGGCAGGAGATGTTTAGGAGTGTCTGATGCCGGCGACCACTTTTTGTCAGTGCCTGAACATTGATTTTCTGAAACGTGTATGTTGTGCACTATAACAGACCTGTGTGTTTTTGAACAACAATAACCTTTATCAAGTTTTCCAAATATGTCTCCACTTTTTAATCAAAAATCCACCAGGTAACAGGAATTACTGACAAGACTGTATTACCAGCAAGTTAACCTAACTATCACATCCTGTACACTATACACTCAAGGAGTCTGTCCTTGCTGGTGGCATTCTGATATTCACACATGCTTATTGTCTTGATCGCAGGGCAAGTTGGGGTGCCGCGAGGGAACTTGATTCCAATAGTGTTTGCTAGGGTTGCAACGGATCAAAAAAACTCACGGGTTCGGATCGTCTCCTCGGATCAGTCAGTCAGGATCAGGATAATTTTACGGAATCAGCAACAAAAAAAAAATAGAAAACAAATAAACATAGAGTTGTGGTCTCTTTTGTTTATTAAGTTCATGGCCACAACTTTTTCTTCTGCCTGCTCATAAAGATCTGGCACAATCTTTTCGCTGAACCGCTGGGTGCGCGACGGCATACCTGTCCGTATAACGTGAGCTCACAGTATCACACATGTATTTAGAACCTCATTTGGCACCACGAAATATTTATAGGCCTCATGTCGCACCGAACACACCCCAGCACTAGACGGTTATGTCTAGGACTAGAATAGCTTCACGCCCGGGTTGGTCATTGTGCAGAGAAGGGCTGTTTAAATGCGAAGGTGATAGCCTGGTTGCATTTGAGCCAACCGCCGTTTGCCGGGTTTCAACAGTCCGTGTCAGTGAAACACCAGGGGTGAATGTCGCGGGCCAAAATGCACTGGTTGTAGTGCTCGAGTGTTCCACTCAGTTGTGCTAGTGACTTCCTTGGACGCCACATCCACGCTTGCTTACCTACACCGATCACGCGTGTTTATTCGACATAACCTCTTTAACCACTCTCGATCAATACTCTACAGGGAAGCCAAAATTGCTCACATATACAACACGGGTTTAAAATGACGCGCGCGGTGTTCCACGCTCCCTCCTTCCTCCGCTCGCCATGAACCTTTTTACAACAACTCGCTGGTGGTGGCACCTGCTATCAGCGGCAGCAACTCTTTTTTTTTTCTACTAAATCAATCCGCGGACTCTATGGTTGTGTGGCGAAACGCGAAAATATATTGCATTCCGAACGCATCCACGGATCAATGATGATCCGTTGCACCACTAGTGGGTTGCCCACATCAGCTATTGTGACTCCTCGTACAACTGTAGTCCACTCGCCTTAAAGGGTCCTGCATCCGCGGCTCCTCCAACCTTTTACCTAACACCAAATCACCAACTCTTAGCCCCATTATTTCACCTGTCTCCATGAACATTTCCCCATCTCCATGTATCAAATTGGGGTGATATGGTAAAATAGATTCCAATATGAAGTGTTTGCAACGTTCAGCCTATCATGTACCTCTGGGTTAGGGTTGAAGGATGAATAATCAGATAGTACATATAGGTTGAAATGTGCAACCACCACACTAGTTGACATCAGATACTTCCCCTCCCACCACCCCACTTCATCTCCAACGCATTCTGCCCTGCAGGTGGAGTCTACATCACACAACCAATACAGCATACTGATGATGAAAACATATTCATATGCTCAAATGCATGCATTCCTAAGTCTAGATGGTAATTAAATAATACTTTTTCTCTAACCCTTTTTGTTTAGATTTTTTTGACAAATATAGTCCATGTTACAGCCCATCACACAATATTATTGTTATTATTTTGTTGCAATATAAAAATATAAAATACACACGAAGAAAACACCAACCCACTAGCAAAAAGTGCATATAATATATATTAATATATATATATATCAGTATGATCACGCTGATATAAGTAAGTATATATATATATATGAGCTTAATAATACTATACTATATATATATGATAGTAAAATATATATTTATACATGTATATATATATATATATACACACAACAGTCCAAAGTATATACATGTCGTCGTGCAGAGACACAGAGACCCAGTACTAATAGGATTTTTCTCTAGCGCGGGATAGCCCCAATTGCCCGTGCACCAAAGCTGACCCAACAGGTCCAGGAAACGTCTGCTGGACCGCTGCTGTCTGTGGCGTTTCTTCTCGCTTTCTTAATGCTGGCGTTCAATTCTTCTTGCCTCGAGTGCTTCTGTCAGGCGCAACTAGGGAGTGGCTTCTCGCGTGGCCCCGTCGGCCGTTCTTGCTGCCAGCTGCATCTTCTTCGATGGAGCTCCCACCTCAAGCACAGCCTGCAAGGTCCTGCTCGAGGAGAGGCTCCTTTTTCCTCTTCCTGCTACATACGAATAAAGAAGAAGAAAATTAAATAGCAGGATAGCAACCAAAGCTGGCTTTAAATGATATATCTAGGACAGGTACAACTTTGAGGCACCAGATTTAAACGGGTCTCCTCTTACCTTTTTGCCGACCGTAAGTGCATTGCTTGTTGCTCTGCTGGCGTCGGGCCTGCTGCTGGTGGCTGGGTGGGGTTGGTGCAGGAGAAAGTGAGGGGTCGTCGCTGGGAGATGAAGAAGACATTTCCTCGCTTGTGGTTTCGGTTAAATAAACAAAAAATAAAGCGACAGCAACTATAAGTATAAAACAAACGCTATAAGGCAACACAAGAAAAGCAAGATATTACACAGGTGCACAATACAAGACGGAGATAACTGCTAATTGTAAGCTAATAAAAAGCTCATAAAACAACAATGCAACCTGTTACACGAGTAAATAATATCAGGTGAGTTTACCACCCAAACGGAATATCGTAACCAGTGTGTTTTCAAAGATTGTTGTAGTGCACCACTTCATTACCATCCTTCGACCATTCGTGGGTCAGAGAGTAACGACGGGGCGAGTTCTTGGAAGGGAACCCTTCGTTTCGCGTGGTGGCCGGCGAGCTCCCTCTGAATCCGTTCTCGGCAACCCCAGAGTAGAACGTCTGGACCTCCTCCACCGACTCAACGGAGTGGATTTTTCTGAGAAGCCCATCTTCGTTCCAAGGTCAAAAAGCAGTAAAAAAGTTGTGTCTGTTCGCGTCTTGTTTTTTATTTCATATCTGCGCGGTCGTCGCGCGGTTATGACGCTTCAGTGACGACGAACACTCAATCGGCAATCAGTGGAAGCACGTCGGGCACTGACGTCACGTTTAGTACCGCCTTCGGCTCGCTTGGAAACCAGGGCTGAGGTGATACCAAAAAATGTTACCCGGTTGCAGGTAACTGCGTGCTAGTGGAAACACGCAAAAGCGCGCCGAGCCGAGCGTACCGAGCCGAGTCGTGCTAGTGGAAATGCGGCCATAACACCAACAGCTGACACCTCTGCCCAAGCCAGAGCTTTATTGTTGGGATCTCGGAAGTGAAAAAAGGCTTGGATGTACAACACCGGGTGCCCAGTTACAGCCGCGATTAAACTTCACTTTAATTTTGTGAAGACAGTAGAAGTAACCAAAAAAATTAAGTGGACCAAAGTGCCGTGTTTGGTGTTTTTCCCCGGGATCCACGCAACAAAGAACGTCTACTTTCCGATTGGCTTTCAGTTAATTTGGCTCGCTGATACGCGTCATAGTAATTTTGCATAAAGTTAAATCGTTTTCAACTTTTTTTGGACGCTCTGGTCGCTCGACTTTTGCCGCTGGTAAGCTGTTGGACGCTTGGGGTCTCTCTGGTCGCATCGAGCTTCCAGAAGTGAATGACTTCCGGTGATCTTGGTCGCGTCATGGCCTATCTCACAATTCCTGTTCGGCGTTCGATTTTGCCTTCACCGGGTAAAGTGACTTCCGGTCGCGTTAGTCCCATGATATTTGACGTCTGGACCTCCTCACCGACCAAGGAGTGGATTTTTTCTGAGAAGCCATCTTCGTTCCAAGTCAAAAAGCAGTAAAATTGTCTTTGTCTCGCGTCTTGTTTTTATTTACATTCTGGGCGGTCGTCGTCGCGCGGTTATTGACGCTTCCAGCAGTGACGACGACACTCATCGCTGCCAATCATTGGAAGGCAGTCGGCTGAACGTCACGTTTTTAGTAACGCTTCGGCTCGCTTGGGAACAGGGCTGAGATGATACCAAAAATGTAACCCGGTTGCAGGTACTGCGTGCTAGTGGAAACACGCAAATAGCGCGCCGAGCCGAGCCGTACCGAGCCGAGCCGTGCTAGTGGAAATGCGCCATAACTAACCAACCACGCGTGACACCTCTGCCCAAGCCAGAGCCTTTTTGTTGCGATCTCGGAAGTGAAAAAGGCTTGGATCGTACAACACCGGGTGCCCAGTTACAGCCGCGATTAAACTTTCACTTTACATTTTGTGAAGACAGTAGGAAGGAAACCAAAAAATTAGGTAGGAACCAAAGTGCGGGTGTTTGGTGTTCCCGGGATCCACGCAAGCACAAGAACGTCTACTTTCCGATTGGCTGTCAGTATTTGGTCGCTGATACGCGTCATAGTAATTTGCATAAAGTTAAATCGTTTTCAAACTTTTTTTGGACGCTCTTGGTCGCCTCGACTTTTTGCCGCTGGTAGCGTTGGACGCTTGGTTCTCTCTGGTCGCTCGGACTGCCCAAGAAAGTGAATGACTTCCGGTGATTTGGTCGCTCAATTCGGTGTGAACGTAGTCTATCGTACCCATCCATTTGCCAGAGCACATAAGGATCTTTGACCTTTTGTGATAATGTCTGACAATGTGGCGTGTGTTTACGTTCATGGAGCCATGTTCATAAGCCTTTGATGCCATGTCAAATCAGTGGCCGATGTTTTCGAAGCAGGCCTGGAGATGCTCCGAGGAGCCACACAGAGGCAGAAATAACCTTGTGATTGTGTCTCTATGAGCGTGAAAACTTCATGAGATGAGAGACAGTGTGTGCCGGGGATTCTGTCTGAAGTTGGCCCAAGATGCTCATGCAGTGTAAATAAAACCTGGCCAGATCATTAAAAAAGATCAACAGTTCTTGTTCAAATTACATGAACGTATAAGTCTCAACACACTTGTTGAGACATTTCTGATGAGGAATGAGAACCAAAAAATCTGATGTAATTCATACCTGCACTAAAGCACATGACATATAAATTAAAACATTGCTCAGACAGCATTAAAAAACTATTTCCTAAATATAAACTTAAATGAAGATGAATAACTCCATTAAGGTTACTGCTGTTGAGCTTCGCTGGTAAAATATACAAGAATGTTCATTAAATGTGTTTTTAAGAGGGATTCAATGGTTTTAATTTCCTTCTTCTAATGCCCTTGTAACCGTATGATGCCCTCCTTTTATAGTATATCCTTGACAACACCCTTGAATTTGCCCTTGAATCATCTTGAGAGGATGGGAGCTTGGGGTTGAAAATAAATTAAACGTATCTGCGTTTCTGGGAATTATTCATTCAAAGTTGTATTCCTAATTTAATCATTAATATATGATTCAGGCCATTTGATAATAGGTCACTTCTCCATTTCATTGACAAGTAACATCCAATAACATCCAACCAGCATGTTTGATCCACTGTAGGCATTTTCCCTATTGTGAATGTTTAACATAATACCTTTAAACAAATGTAAAGTTTGAATTACGTCTGCAAATTATTTCTCAACAAACATTTGAATAGATATCGTCATGTTGTGGTTTGTTTTCAAGTTTAATGTTTGACTTCATCATGAGATGTGACTGGGTAGTCATATTTAATCATGATGATTCATAGTGACCATACAATGGTAAGGTTGATCATTTGTGTGGCAACGTGTGTCATAATAACATGGAACGACGGATCCAAACGTAATAACTGCGTCACTTGTCCACAACAATTGTGCAGACCAACATAATTAGTAAAACTATTAATTTAGCAAAGCTCATAGGCCTGTATTAGCGTCATCCAAATATTAAACTGTTAAATGTGTTTTGAAAGTATGGAAAGAAGAAAGAAACATGGCCTCTATGTAAAATATACCTCACTTTAATTTCATTTTTCATTTAGCCTTATTTATACTCGAAAGATCAATTCAGGGGTGACCCTCATTTGCAATGATGTCGAGTCAAACCAATGCAAAGCAAAAACAACCATACATACACAATATACAATGCAAATACATCAAATATACAACAACTGATAAAGAGGAAAAAAAATGTAAACATTTACACAGAGATATAGAATGGCTGGAATTAAATTGGAATAAGTGATATAGCTTACTTAAAACAGTTACAGGTTGAGTTTGGCAGATTTAAGATAATGTGTCTAAATTGGTTAAAGGATATGAAGGTATTAATTCTAATTTGTTGCTGTAAGTTGTTTCAGGAGTCAGGGGTACTGAAGCAAAAATCTGTCTTTCCAAGCTCAGACCTGACTTGAGGAACATTGTTCCTCAAGTGTGAAATTGCATTCATCTCGACAAAGACTAGCTATGATATAACATTTATTTCCTGTATATGTAGACAAAAATATCGCCATCTATTTACTAGGATTTTATTGCTCCATCAATTTGCGTTCCAAATATTTGGGAATTTAAAACGCATCCATACAAACACCATTTTGTAGTTTGTTTGTCCAATTTGTCCACTTTTTTTTCGAAATCAAATTTATTTCATGACCTGTTCATAAGATGAGTTCTCATCCAGTAAACGTTTATATATATAAAAAAAGCCTCTGCATGAGTAATACAATTATCCGGTTCGCAGCAGGAGTCATACCTTACACAATCCCCACAGCTGGCATCTGTCTGTACCTCAGGTATTATCATGAACCTAAAGGGAAGCTAACCTTTATTCAACTCTAAAGCATTGACACATGTATGTGTCAATACAGCAGTTGGACATTGATACATACAAAGTGTAACAGGGATTATAACCAAACCATTCCATGTGTCAATACTGTTGCCAGATGAAGTGAACCATTTGTTTAGTGGCTGTGATTCGAATAACCACTAACTCCACCGCCTTTAAATTTTAACAACCTTCTTTGGAAAGACTAAATGGGTCCAGATAGGATCTCCATTCCAGGGTATCATTATATGTTTCTAAAGGGGAGGTCTGAGGTTGGGTGTAAGAGGGGTTGAGGTCTAGTGACTAAGACTCTATGGTGCATAAATACAGCAGTGCTGCGCTAGGAGTGCACAAAGGAGAACAACGCTCACCACTAGTCAAAACAAAGGAGAGAAGCCAACACATTGAGATAGTTTACTCTGCTGGGTGCTTTTGTTGTTAGTGGATCTGCTCCTCTCTGCCTGAGTTCTTTCCCGCTACAGCTCAAATTGTTTTGACCTCAACATGAGGTCCACTGCGATAGCGTTGCTGGTTTTGGGGATGTGCACGATGGAGACGTTGAGCCTTCCAGTCAAGTCGGTGTTCGTCACCTTCCCGGGAGATGTCATCAAAAACATGACTGACGTGGAGATGGCAGATGTAAGTAGCAGATGGCATGATCACTTGCTTGTGGATAGATTAGCCTTTCCCCCCCAAAAAAGCATCGGCCATCGAGGCAGCGAAGCCTTGAATTTAGATGAACAAAACTAATCTATGTCGAAACAGATTTTTGAATATGCAGTGAGCAAACCCTGTACTTATTTGCGTGCGTCTTTTGTGTTTTCAACCATCAGAAATATCTGAAGAGATTTGGCTACATGGAGTCTCTGCAGCGCAACGATGTTTCCATGTCCAAAGCTCTGAAGACGCTGCAGAGGCGGATGGGTCTGGAGGAGACCGGACTGCTGGACAAGACCACGCTGGACACCATGAAACACCCCCGCTCGTGGGGTCCCAGACCATTCTTAGCTACAAGTCCTTTGACGGAGACCTCAAATGGGACCACAACGACGTCACCTACAGGTGGGCGGAAAAGAGACAGGAAGTGAACAGTTAGGATTGCTGAAAGGGGGTTTTAAATAACCATGGTGATACTTCAATACTTCTGCCATGCGGTGCCTTGGATTACACAACAGTATCCGGATGCTTTTGTATACACCATCGTCCCACATAGCCATTGCCTATGACTGATGTTAATGAATACATGACCGTCTCCTATTTAGGATCCTGAACTACTCCCCTGATATGGCCCCCTCCCTGACCGACGACGCCTTCGCCAGGGCCTTCAGCGTGTGGAGTGACGTGACTCCTCTCACCTTTACCCGTCTATTTGAAGGCACCGCCGATATCATGATATCCTTCGGGAAAACCAGTAGGTCAAATCTCTTTCAATCCTTACCATGATGAATTCTGAATATTTAAAAATGAGTCGTTCTGATATACTATTTTAATACAATTGTCTATGTTAGATCATGGGGACCCGTATCCATTTGACGGAAAGGACGGCCTCTTGGCCCACGCCTACCCCCCCGGCGAAGGGATTCCAGGGTGACGCCCACTTTGACGATGATGAGTTCTGGACCCTAGGCCAAGGGACAGGTAGGAACACAAAGGCCTTTATTACACCATGAGGGAACAGACTTCCACATCCGCTGCAGTATTTAGCCGAACACCTCTCCCTAGTGGTCACTTCATTAATGGTAATATAATCTAGCTATGAATTTTCTGTTTTCCCTCTTTTCCCACACAAGTTGTGAAGACGTTGTACGGCAATGCAGAGGGAGCTTTGTGCCACTTCCCGTTCACCTTCCTCGGAAAGTCGTACAGCAGCTGTACGACGGACGGACGCTCCGACAACCTGCCATGGTGTTCCACTACAGCCGACTTTGGAACGGACCAGAAGTTTGGCTTCTGCCCCAGTGAACGTAAGATCGACAATTTATATTTAAGGGCCATGACTTGGCATCTTAAAAGGGAACCTTTCTGGGGGCTGGGGGATTGCTGACAACATCGATAATCATTCCCCATCCGTTCCTGTTTACTCCTGGCAGTTTTGTACACATTCGGAGGCAACAGCGATGACAAACCATGCGTATTTCCCTTCGTATTTCTTGGGGAGATGTACGACAGTTGCACCACGGAGGGCCGTAGTGACGGCTACAGCTGGTGTTCCACCACTGACAACTTTGACAATGACAAGAAATTTGGATTTTGCCCGAGTCGTGGTGAGTAGCCAACCTTTGCCTGGTGTATGGTTGATGAATTACTGCCCACACAGCACATTGGCTTTTTACCTCCGAGCTACTTTAAAAAAAAAAAAATTGCAATTGAATTTCTTTGCTCCCCCAGAAACGGCTGTGATCGGTGGAAATTCAGAGGGCGAGTCTTGTCGCTTCCCCTTCCAGTTCCAGGGGAATTCTTATGACTCCTGCACTAGCGAGGGACGCAATGACGGAAAGCTATGGTGTGCCACCACTGATAACTTTGACACCGACACAAAATGGGGATTCTGTCCTGACCAAGGTGATAAAAAAAAAAGGACTATTAATGCAACACTGAGTGTTCTTCTTATAAGATGACATGTTGAATGACGATTTCTTAAGTTTAAGTGGCTCATTTTCTGCCCCCAGGGTACAGTCTGTTCCTGGTAGCAGCCCACGAGTTTGGACATGCCCTGGGCCTTGGACCACTCCAACGTCAGAGACGCACTTATGTTTCCCATGTACAGATTCATTGAGAAATTTTCCCTAAATGAGGATGACGTTGAAGGCATTCAGTATCTCTACGGTAAGCCCACATGCTTAAAATAAAAACAAACAATCATTCAGTGTAGTTCTCAATAAAAAAATGCAAGTTCGATGACAATTAAACATTATCCTCCAATTCTTTAAAATTGTATTTCCCCAGGACCTAAAACCGGCCCGGACCCCAATCCCCCGGGTCCCATCACCACGACGACCACCAGACCAACAACAACAACCACCACACCGACACCTGTAGATCCAGACAATGATGTCTGCCAGGTCACGGCCTTTGACGCAATCACTGAGATTGGGAATGTGCTGCACTTCTTCAAGGATGGGTAGGTCAATAAGCAATGTACCTGTCTGTCTACGTCCATGAAAGAAAACATACATTGGAAATTGCGGGGCCTTTGTTCTAACTTTTAATAATAATATAATATTTTCTCCATCAGATATTACTGGAAAAAGACCAACAGCGATAAGGCTAAGGGCCCATTTGCTATTTCTGAGGGGTGGCCGGCCCTGCCAGCTAAGATTGACTCTGCCTTTGAGGACCCGGAAACCAAAAAGATGTACTTCTTTGCAGGTGAGCGATCTTCCCTCAGTTTGCTAATGGAACACATAAATCAATTGCAGTAATATTTAATTATTTAGCAGCCACCTTTATCTTATCTCAATCAAAGTAAGCAAAGATACATTGCACTGAGGAGCAAGTAGGGGTTAAGCATTTTGTTCAAGGTAGCCCACAGAGGTAGGCTGCGTGGGGATCAAACCAAGCACCTTATGGCTGGGATTGTAACACTAGTAGCCACTACACTATCCTGCTTCCTGCATTAACATAAATCTTTCCAATTGTGTTCAAAGGAACTCAGTTCTGGGTGTACACTGGCAAGAAGGTACTTGGACCCCGCAGCATCGAGAAGCTGGGCCTGCCGAGCAGTGTTCAGATGGTGGAGGGATCCGTGCAGAGAAAGGGGAGCAAAGTCCTGCTCTTCAATGGGGAGAACTACTGGAGGTGAGATTCGCTGGGCACTGAACCTTTATGCCTAGGTGCAAACATGGTGGTTGAAGAAAACCTGCAAACATAATAACAGGCAAACCTCTCATTGATAGAT
The DNA here is from genome assembly GCA_900291075.1 of Melanogrammus aeglefinus. Taxonomy (NCBI): domain Eukaryota; kingdom Metazoa; phylum Chordata; class Actinopteri; order Gadiformes; family Gadidae; genus Melanogrammus; species Melanogrammus aeglefinus. The sequence goes on along the minus strand of OLKM01000554.1, from coordinate 268,502 downwards.
GGATGGATGAACTTTATTAAGAAGAACTTTATTAATCCCTCCGGAAGGTTCCCTCAGGAAATTGCACTTCCAGTAGCAGCAAACGCCAACAATTTTATAAATGTGCAAAAGTACAAAATTCAAAAAATATATATGCAGGGTAACGATATACAAGAAGAATGGTATACAAGCCAATATTTACATGCAGGAATATGTTATATCAACAATCATTTCCGAAGACCTTCTGGGAAACTCCCTTGCCTTGCCTGTATTAAACAATAATGGTCATTATATTGTCTTTCATGCTACCAGGCTTGATGTGAAGACTCTCAAGATGGACAAGAGGATATCCTCGGACAACTGACACGGTCTACGCTGGCGTTCCCACTGACGCCCACGATGTATTCCTGCACAAAGGTGAAAATCTGAAGTTTCACACATTATTTGAGCTATTATAAAAATTCAAAGTACTTTATGTATAAGATGAGTTTTCTACATCTTACATGTCAATCTGAATCTCCTTCAACTCCAGGTCACCTTTACTTCTGCCATGATCACTTCTACACACGTATGAATTCCCGTCACCAGGTCAACCGTGTTGGCTACATCAAGTATGATCTCCTCCAGTGTTCAGATGATTCTGGCCTGCAGGCCTGAGAAGCCCTGACTTGAAGAACACTTCTAACAACATGCAATCAAAATAACATTTAGGAATAATTTGTTGGCAGTTCCTCTTCAACTGTGAAGTCACATGCAATGCAAAATTGTTAACTGCCATTTTTGGGGGCCTGAGTCCCACGCAATGACATATGCAGCACATCGCTGTTTAGTTGAATGGCTCAGATGAAGGTACTTTAAGTGTGAGACTTTGTTGTTGCATCACTCTTCAATTGTGAACAGGTTATGGATGCGAGCAGCAGGAATAGGAACATAACTGTTCTCTCCAAAACAGAATCTGCATCAGATCAGAATAAGGTTTTTTTAAGCAATAGATAGGCCCAATGTTTATTTGTTTTGTATAATTTGTGTATTTTGGCTTGATGTCAGTTATTTGCAGTGGGTGGCATTGCATGTCTCCATCACTGAAATAATTTATAAAATAGATATTTTGTATTGTATTTAAGCTGTCATTTAATTCGAATAAATATACAACTAAATATTTCAGAGTCCTGGCCGAAATCTTAAATAATGCACACATCATTGATAGGCATGAAAGAAATGCATTACTTGACAATGTCGTAATCTATTTTGGGATGAAGCTGCAACCGATAATGCTTAAATGACACCCAAGGGATATACATGTTCCATTGTGCGAACACTATAATTTCTCTAAATTCAGATGAGTAGTTATGCTTTTTTAATCCTTCTACTCGAGGAACGTATTACTCCGCACCGATTTGCGTATAATGCCTTCCACTCAACACAATAGTCCACCAAACGTCAACAAATATCTCGAATTGAAAAAAGCCGCGTTTGACCAGAATATTAAAAAAAATGATGTAGCACTTAGATCACTTCATAAAAATCTATTACATTCTACGACTGTTTGTTTTCAGCCTAACGATAAATAAGATCCGGTTTGAAGAACAGGAAGCAAGGACATACTCATGGCGCCCGACTAGAATGGCGGAAAAAGTACTGCTCGCAAATGTATTTTCCTTTCAACCGGCCTACAACTAGATATACGATTCAACTCGTGAACACACGGTAAGAAAAACAGACGCGAATCACGGGATGGAGGGTGGAAATTAAATAATTTTCTTCAGGGACGGCATTTGGGCGGTCTGTTGTAGCTCAGGCCCTCGAGGTCCCCAGTAGAGCTTCTAGAATGCCTGAGTGGAAAATAGGAGCTCGGAAATGGCGACGCCGAGCAGGCAAGAAGAAGGACAGCTAGGCCTGTTTATATTAGCCACATAGCTAGCAGGGAGCTAGTCAGTGTTCAAGGTTGTAGTGTCTGTTATGATACACTCAGACAAGAGCTCTGCGTACAAGTCAAATATGCCTGGCCATAATAGTTTTCGCATGCGACTTAATTGTGGTCTCTCGATAAAACGCCAAAGTATAACGTGAATACAGTTTGTAGATACGTCGTAGCGTATCCTTGTAAGAGATAGAAATATGAAACGAAAACTGACGTCTGGTGAATTTACTGTGCATCGTTGGTCCTTTATTGAACGTACTGCTTTAGCTAAACAACTGAATGTGTGCTATGTAAGACTTCTTGATTTAAATATATCATTTCAAGTGCATACTTATTTTCGGTGTTATTTTCCTTGTGTTTTAAAACCCACCTTAATAAACAACTTACTCAAACAGTCCTGGGTGCTTTTCTTTTGGAACACACTCCAATCGGTGTGAAAATAAACACAAATATATAAAATTATTCCTTAATAAATATTTTTCTTATCTTTTTGTTGTTTCTTATCTGCATACATGTTTAGTTGCATCATTTTCGCCCTGTTTTCTGTTATAGAGAAATAATAAATAGTGACCTAAGACATGTATATTACAGGTATTTTACACATTTTAACACACTACATTGATGTCTTGTGTGTTCTCTGGACAGTGATGGATTTGGAGGAGAATGAGGTGGAGAGCAGCAGTGATGCCGGCCCCTCTGGGCTGGAGGAGCCCTCAGAGAGTGGCATGGGTGTGGAGTCATCAGAAGCCATGTCTGCAGACAGTAGCGATGCAGCTGCTCCACATGGACAGATCCCAGATTCTGACTGCCACGTGGGACAAAGCTCCGAGGGTGTTTTGGTAATACCCTTTAAAAAGCTCTTTTGAGTTCATAAAAGGGGATACAAATTAAAAGCAACAAAAGTGTTGCTTATGTACAGGCTGTACTCAAAGAAATTGATAAGAACTTCATTGCCTTTTTACTATTTAGTCATAACTCAACATTAGTTCATCCTCCTTTACTACTGTCCTTGCTGCTGCTACATCTTCCTTGGTCACACCTCCAATTGCAATTTAGTATGCAGCCTTATGTCTGAATATTTATTTATTTATGTGGTCTAGTGTCTATTTTTTATACGTCTACCTGTTAAAGAGAGTCAACACCTGCCAGAGTCAAATTCCTTGTATGTGTGCCTACTTGGACAATAAAGCTGATTCTGATTAAGCAGACGCTTGCATCCAAAGTAACCTACATCAAATTCAGTTCCCTGTCAATAAGGAGCAGGAAGGGTGTTATGCATCTGGCTCAATGATGCCTACAGGTAGACTGTAGACATGGGGGGTATATGTTCCTTTTGGATTGGTCGTCAACCACTTTAGCCACTTGACTGCTCGGAAGGGACTTGAGCGTATTTTCAATCCCTCCTCTTAAGCACCTGAGCAACTTTTTCCTTTTCATCCAAAAGCTGTTCATCCCGGAGACCAGCTCCAGCACCGACGTCCGGGTGTCTTCGGTGCACCTCCCGGACTCCTCCTCGGTGGCCCAGTCCACCAGCGTTTCCAGCGTGTCCACGGTGACGCAGTCTGTGCTGGTGTCAGAGTCGGCCCAGATGCTGGTTCACTCGAGCGTGGTGTCTGACGGAGCCATGATGGTGTCCGACTCGACCGCGTCCACCTCCTCAGATCTTGGCTCCGCCATAGACAAGATCATAGAGTCGACCATCGGACCCGACATTATGAACGGTACGGGGCTAGTTGGTAGGCGCTGAGATATTATAGACAGTTTTATTTTGGGGGGGGGGGGGGGGGGGTCCTTTAAAGTTTTAGTTACCGTTGTCTGCTGGAAGTTATTTATTTATATAGCACTTTTCATACACGAGGCAGACTCAAAGTGATCACGTAGAAACATCGTCGTACAATAAAATAAAATGGATAAGTAAAAGAATACAAAGGCAGAGTGTAATTTTTTAAAGCATTGTAGAAAGTGCAATGTGTTTAAGATTTAGCAGAAAGCTAAAGCAAACATACAATAAAATGAAATAATAGTTCACAGAAGAAGGGGCAAAGTGTTATCCCAGTGGTTATGACCCATTATAAGACAGTATCTTTGTTGGGTTGGAGCATTATAATGAGCAATTTTGCATTTGATATGCACATGGATAGATTGCTAGATTACTATGTGGATGATCATATAAGACATTTTCATTTCATGGTCATTTTTATTAAAAAATAAACAAACAAACAACCCAAAATGGAAACATTTTGGCTTTAAAATCAGCTAAGGATTCTTGCTTCTGGTTTGATATGTTTCGTAGGATGCATAGCAGTAACAAGTGCAGAAGATGGAGGAGCAGAGACCACCCAGTATCTGATCCTGCAAGGGCCGGATGACGGTAAGCTAGGTGTATCCTTATGTTGTTTAATATTTCTCCTCAATACTAATCTATTCAACTTCAATTGCGTTGCTCCTTCCTTCTTTGTGTAGAATAGCTAATGACATCACATGGTACCTTTTTTGTTTTAGTTGGAAATTTTTTAGATAACCATTATGACAATTTAAGTTTAAGAAGGACAAGAGGGGGCTTACCCTCAAACGGGCTACAGGTATTTTTCTTTCGACCTGTGTTTGAGTGGCCACCTATGCCATATCTCTCCACCAGGTGCTCCTATGGTAGCCCAGATGTCCTCCGCACTGTCCAGCAGATCAGCCACCGAGGCGTCCGGAGAGGGACCGACCTCGACCTGCGTGGACCAGGGAGACCTGCACGGCAACCTGGAGCCCAACTACCGGGCCGGATACTCGGGCTACGCCGAGGAGAGTGGCGACCAGCAGCCCGACCAGCCCCAGCACTCCCACCCCTCCCAGTACATGGACTGCGGACCCGACCAGACAGGCGAATCCTCCTCCTCCGCCTACGGCGAGTGTTCCGGCGACGAGCCCGACCAAACGCGCTCCGGGTCGGGCTTTGCCGACTACAGCGGGGGCGACCGGGACCTACCGGGCTACGTGGAGTGCAGCGGGGCGGACTCCAACCCCACCAGCCACGGTCACTACGTGGTGGAGTGCAGCGAGGAGTACCTGGAGTGTGGCGGCGAGGCGGAGGTGGAGCGTCCGCGGGGCTACATCGACAGCAGCGCCGACCACGGCGCGCAGACGGGCCGCCAGTACCCCGGCGAGTACCGAGGGGACTGCGTGGCGGCGGCCGACTCGGAGCAGCCGGGCTATTCTCACTGCACCGTCGGGAGTCACGTTAAGTGACGACGAAGACGAGGACGAGGACGAGGACGACAACAACAATGACTTTGGTGGTTTCGACGTTGAAACCCACGACCTCGATCGGCCACAGCACTCCCACCAGCAGCAGCAGCAGCAGCATCCGCTGAACTGCTATGTGGAGAACAGCGGAGAGGTCTACGTGGACGAAGGCTCTTCCTCCTCCTCCTCCAACCACCACCACCCCATGGCGGACACCGCGGGGTCCGGCGGGCTGCCAGAGGCCCTGGAGAGCAGCGAAAGCCAGCCAGGGCCCTTCATCAGCAGCAGCGGCACTTACAACGCCAACCCGGAGCCAGAGCCGGAGCCAGAACCGGAGTTGGGGCCGATGCTGGACTCCGCCAGCCGGGAAGAGCCCAGGGGCTCCCAGGGGCCCGAGGTGACGCCCGGACGGCTGGGGGACTCGGGCATGTCTGTAGAGATGGCGGAGGGCAGTGGGGACCGCCAGCCGAACCTGGCGGAGCTGGAGGAGATGATGGAGGTGGTGATCGTGCAGCAGTTCAAGTGCAAGATGTGTCCATACAAGAGCACGTCCAAAGACACCCTCATAAACCACATGCGGGATAAGCACTTCAGAAGCGCAGGTATTGATTCTGATCCATAGTGAGTGACATCTTGCTTGGTGTTGAGTCAGAAATAAATACTGAAGACCCGCCTCTTCCTGATTCATATAGCTCTCAAGCAGCTCTCACATTATTGGTTTCATTTCATTCAATTTGAATTGAATTGGCTTGAATTGTCTCACCCGCAAGTCGCTTGGGCTAGTAGTAAAATTTGTAAATCTAGAACAATGTAATAAATATTATTCGTATTGTCCTCGGTGCTGGCTCTGCAGGGGGTGCTCAGAAGAAGCGAGGGCGTGGACGGCCCCCTAAGAGCGAGACCCTGGCCCGGCGGAAAGCGGAGCAGGAGGCAGCCGAGGAGCGGAGGGCCGCCAGGCACAAGGCGGATGAGCTACCGCCGCCGCAGGCAGAGGAAGAGGACGACGAGGTGGTAGACGCCGGGGCCATCGACGATCCAGCAGGTCTGTCTGCCTTTAAACCATGTGCTGATGGTCATTAATGTACTCACATATTTCCCTCTTGTGCTCATTACACTATGCTAACCCCCCGCCCCCCCCAGAGGATAGCGACTATAACCCAGCTGACGAAGAAAACAGCTGCAAGCCGCAACCCACTGCTGTGAAGCCCCCCCATCTTCCTCCTCCAATCTCCTCCTCTCCCTCTTCCTCCTCCTCACAGGGACGCCCTCGCCGCAAGGTGGGCCGTCCCAGGAAGTTCAGCCTGGTGGAGGAGGGCTATGGCAGTAGAGAGGGGATCGGTGAGAGCAAACAAACAATTCAAGCCTGATAAAGTGATTTATTCTGATTTTAAGTAGAAAGAGGAAAAAGCTATGTGCCGCAATTACATCATGAAGTAATTACTCTATAAGCAGGACACTTTTTATACAACGAATGATCATTAATGTGAATCTGTTCACGTGTGATTGATGGAGCATAGTGTTACTTATGGATAGGAATCTAAACAAAACTGTGGCCCAATGGGCATGGATGGCATCATGACCTGGGCCACAGTCCTGCCTTTACATAAAGCTCCATGCACCTCCACCAGCAGCTCATAGTATACGCTTGCCTCTTCCAGAAGAAGAGGGCAGTCCTGCCAAGAAGCTCAAACTGGGGATGGAGGCTGCAGACCCTGATGAGGCCAGTACCTCTGGCCTGGGCAATGCTCCCACAGAAAACGGGTCTCCAGACACGGCTGAGCCCTCGGTCAGCCAATCAGACTCCGAGAACAAAGACCCGTCCTCACACGTCGGGCAGGAGGAGGACTTCCCTAAGAAAAGAGGCCGGCCCTCCAAGAGGTTCCTCCGGAAGAAGTATAGAAGATACATGAACCGCAAGTAAGAGCTTTGCAATTTTGACACCATACCCAGAATTTCTTTCCTACAGTAGTAATGTTTTAATGCTTGTGTGTGTATATACCACTCATGATCTGGGGGGCAGGGTTGTGTAGATACTAGGGTTATTGACTCTTAGTCAAATGGTACTGGGTTTGATCCCCAATGTCAACAGCCTTATTTTTGGAATTGTTGAGAAAGATACCGTACCCGAATCTGCTCCATTGATCTGAATTCATTGTACTTCACTCTGGATGTAATCATCTGCTCAATTACAAAATAGTAATCCTAATTAGTTCTCACCCTGAGCCAATCACTGCCCCACTATCCTCCAGTCGCTATTACAAATCCCTCAAGCCACTGCTGAGGCCTCATAACTGCTGGATCTGCGGCTCGCGCTTCCTGTCCCAGGAGGACCTGCGCTTCCACGTGGACTCCCACGAGGGCAACGAGCCCGAGCTCTTCAAGTGTCTGCAGTGCAACTACCACTGCAAGCGTTGGTCCTCCCTCAAGGTCAGTCCGTGGCACTCTGCACAAGCTGCCCCCTGCGCGGTTAAGTAGCAATGCAAGGAGCGGTTATGCATAAGCAACATGCCTAATAAACACGATGGCATGCTTTAAATAGGTAGGGAAACCTACAACAACCGTTATGTTAATGTTTAACCACATTGATTTTATTGATCATGTTGTAGATTTTTTTTTTTTTCACAATCATTTACAAAAAAAGGTAAAGAAATGTGGAGGTAAACTATAAGAAGATGAATTCATTCATAAGGTCCACGAAGATGAAATAGATGTATTATGGTTGTGATGGTTTGTGGCCGTCTATTGCAGGAGCACATGTTTAACCATGAGGGCAAGAAGCCGTTCAAGTGTGAGGAGTGTGACTACAGCAGCGTGTATAAGAAGGATGTTCTGCGCCACTCCGCCGTCCACAACAAAGAGAAGCAAGTGCCATAGATCTGCATACGCACTAGCTGTTCAGAACAACCTATACAGACAATACACCGAGACATGTTTTGTGTAAACTTATGTTTAACTTGTATTTCTGCTAATCTACTCTCGTTTTTCTTATAGGAAAAGAAAAATGGAAATGGTAAGATTTTTTTTTTTTTTGTAACTTTTGTTAAATGAATAGCATTTAAGGTTTTTGTTTGCTGGTGCAGCGGCAACAAAAATCTGCGTTATGTTGACCTGAGGTGTTAATCAATCTCTTCCCGTCCTCTATCTCAGCTTCCAAAAATCTCCCAGTTCCCGTGCCCAATTTGTCACAGGGTCTACCCTATGCAAAAGAGACTCACCCAGCACATGAAGACCCACAGCACTGAGAAACCTCACATGTGTGATAAGGTCAGCCCACCCCCAGTCACCTCCCTACCGGATTCATCTGTTGACCTTCATGTTATCAATTATATTACTGTCATTGTATTATATTTTTACAATATCCAGGTTGATGGCATTGTGTTTGGTTTCTTTGTAACACCGTCCTCTCTTTCACCTTGACAGTGTGGCAAATCCTTCAAGAAGCGGTACACGTTTAAAATGCATCTGCTGACTCACATCCAAAGTCTTGGAGACAGCCAGTCAGTATTGCATTATCAGCACTTCCTTTGTTGTCGCATTAAATAAATCATCATCATTGCAGTCATTGCATCAAAGAAATTCCACGATTATGAAACCATGTTCTCCAGCCCCCATTACCCACTTTTCCCTTGCATTACATTTCCCAACTGCAAATGTCCCATCTTTTCACAAGCATCTGCATGTGATCCCTTTTTGTTGTTTTTTAATCCTCCTTTTAACGTTAAGGTTATCGTGTGGCAGGTTCAAGTGTGAGTACTGCGACTACACGTGTGACAACAAGAAAATGCTGCTCAACCACCAGCTCTCCCACACCAACGACAAGCCCTTCAAGTGTGACTACTGCCAGTATTCCACGTCCAAGGAGGAGTTCCTGGTGTCCCACCTGGCCATCAAGCACACCGGTCAGTAGGACACGAACCATATCAACTAAAGAATATGCTCACTGTCCATGATAAGTCCTAGCTCCCACCATGAGTAGACACTGTTTTAAGTGCTACCTCATCAGTAAATCATTAGTTACACAATCGGCTATTGACAGAGATGTAAAAAAAACCTGTTTGTCAAGGTTCCAACACTGTTTAGACCAGCACCTGTCTTCTACACTAGTAGAATCAGTATCTCTTCTGTAGATCATCTCCGTAACGAAACAAGGGATAACTCTTAATGTTTTGGTTTCAGGCCTAGGCTGCTTACCCCGCCCCAACGAGTTCTGCTTCAACAAAGCTCAAACTATTAGATCTTAGATTAGTTATTCATCTACCCAATCTCCCTCCCCACCGCCTAAATCCATTCAACCGTCTGTGTGCGTTCCTCTCCGGCCAGGTGAGAAGCCGTTCTCCTGTGGCCTGTGCCACTTCACCACAAAGCACCGCAAGAACCTGCGGCTGCACGTGCAGTGCCGCCACCCGGAGGCCTTCGAGGTCTGGAGCGCCACACACCCCGAGGAGCCGGTGCGCCGCCGCCGCCAGCCCTTCTTCACCCTGCAGCAGATCGAGGAGCTCAAGCTGCAGCAGCAGGAGGATGCGCCGCCGGGCCTGCAGAACACCGTCGTGAGTACCGACCGCCTCCCCTTCGCCCCACGGTGGTTGTCGTTTTGTGGTGCGTGATGAAGAGGCACACGGTACACTAAAGGGTTTCAACGAGGTAACTTTCAGGTATGGGGGTGCAAGTGGAACATTTTGGCTCGCGCGCCACTATGAGAATGCCCTGAGCCAGGCACCCAACCCTAACTGCCTCCGACGAGCTGGCTGTCGCCTTGCATTGGCTGACCCCACCGTCGGTGTTTGAATGTGTGCATGAATGGGTGAATGTCAGGCAATATTTGGTGGCCTCTGGTTACAAATAAGCACTTTATAAATGCAGTCCATTTACCATTTATGTGTCGTTGGTGTCTGGTGAGTCATCTGTGTCTGCCTGCAGGAGTGGCTAACTGAAGCACTCCACCACATTGACATCACAGCCTGATGAATCACCAGTGTCAGCAGAAAAGGGGAAGATAATTCAATGGATTGTGTTTAATGGTGCTTCATCTGGCCCACTCCACTCATTTTACAATGGATTCCACTCATTTTACCACATATATTCAGGCACTGATAGCAGTGATGGCTGGCTATGACATCCCCCACCCTCCATCACCACCCATGTTTTCTGGAGCTATTACAGAGAGTTAGGCCCAAAATACACCACTGTGCTTCTCTTCTAAGTGGCGAGTCATGGGATCAAAACTGGCAACCCGGTTTTTAGTAATGAATTCATCCAGGTTCCAGGGGAAGGACGGCTCCCTGTCTGAAGCTTGTCGTGCCTTACCTGCTTTATAAATAACCCCTTGCCCTCTCTTGTCACTAGGTGGCTCTAGATCCTTCCACGTTACAGCCCATCCAGGGGTTAGGGAAGGCCTCCGTCTCTCAAGATGCACATGGAAACACCACCATTATCTATGAATCAGGTGAGTGGTATCTACACACATATTAACCACGTCTTCTTCAATTGTAATCGGTAGTTGTTATTAAGAAGTCCCTCCCTCCATCCCTCCCTCAGCGGGACCCAGCGACCTGTCGGCCCAGAACGCCCTGGACCTGCTGCTGAACATGAGCAACGCCCGGGAGCTGGTGGGCAACTCTCTGCAGGTACCAGTGGACCGGGAAAAAAACGTCCCACCACCACCCAACCAGACGTCACATCCACCTCACCCTCTCTGATGGGTTCTGTCCACCAGGTGGCGGTGATGAAGTCTGACAGCAAGGCCGCCGACGGGTCCACCCAAAAGGTGGTGACCTTCCACGTGTCCGAGAGCGGCGACACAGTGATGCAGGAGGCCTTTGAGGAGGCGGGTGCCATGGAAACGACGGAGCTAGCGCAGATCGCCATGGAGGCCTACGAGGCGGGTGGGGACTTTAGTGTGGTGGAGCAGGCCGTCGAGCAGATCAACAGCCCTGACCCGGGATACAGGTAGGGGTGTCACTGTGGACCCCACTTAGAATCTACTGTCTACATGGCATGACCCCTGATGCGTGTAGGCAGCTAGGATCACCCACTAAGAAGTCTAGTGTCTGCATGGCATGACCTCTGATCCAGGCTGGCAGAGCTAGGTTAACCCAGTTAGAATCTACACTCGGGTCTAAAGGGGTCTCACACTGAAGTCACCATCTGACGATAATTTAACGTTCAATGATTGTAATAGGTTTTTTGGAATAGAGCACTCCAACTTGTGCTGAGTGAATGAAATCCCAAGACGTCTGTTCTACTAAGCCTCATCGCAGTTAACTCTTCTTTGAGCATGTAGGGTAGGTCCTCACCCAGGATCCGGTTAGCGGGTGGCTCAGATAGTTCACCTGGTTAACACCTATACAGTCAGTGTCTTTAGGCCTGGGGGATAATAAAGATCCATTACAATTTCAAAAATGTAGTAGGGAGTATTTTCCTTGCTAGCTTTAACAATATGTCTGCCTATGTAACCTTCGTCAGCTCTAACCGTCGATGGTAAAACTGGGAGATACAGGTATATATCAGTGCATTAACTTGTGGGCCAGAAAATCAGAAGAATCTAGATCGCTATAGGAGAAAGAGGTATTGCAATGTGCATTGAGTGACAGAGTGAAAGGACTCACACAATCAACAGGTAAAGTTTAAATGTTATATTGTGTGGATTTAAAGAAGTAATTTAAAAATAAATAAATAAAAACATGAGATATCAACCACAGATCTCAATACATCCAGCATATGGGAAAATCAGAATCTTTCTAACAAAATAAAAGTCTGTGGTTCGGGTAGCTCGCCATGACCACTGAGGTTCCCCACTACCTCTACAGAGATGGGAGAAATCCCAGCGGAAGAGAATCTCCATGCAGGTTAGGGCTGTAACGATACACCAAGTCATGATTCGGTTTGTGTCACGATTTTTGACCCACGGTTCTATACATCCCACGATTTTTTTAAATTTAAAAAGCATTTTATTTCAACAACACTTGTATAACAATTAACTTAATGTAACATTTAATAACAAATAATTTGGAACACTGAACAGATTAGACCGAAAGAATACTATTAAAGTATAGCTAAATTAATAAATAAATAACCAAAGATTGCAGTTGGAGGATGCTTGCAGGTAGGCAAAAACCCTCAACTAGTTTGGTGGTTTAGTCAAATATCCTATTAGCACTTCTTATTAGGCTATGTAGCTTAAATAATGACATAATCAGGCCGTATAGAATGCAACATGTTTAATAGCCTAACTTTCAATAGATGGGGAAAAGCATGACCATGAACGCCGCAATAACGAGGCATAGTGTTACGAGTAGCGTATGTGTGTGCGCAAGAATGGCAGCGTGTGAGTGACGTCAGCGAGTGAGTGGACGAGCGAGGAGAGCGATCGGTAGCGTGTGTGTCTATTGAAGAAACGAACGTAGAATAAAGTACCCATCCTGTCAATAATCGGTTGCCGCTTCATTCCGACCTATAAGCAGACCAACTGCCCGTCAAATCACACAAAACAATAGAGACAGGGATCACACAGGCAATTTATTTCGCGCTTGGCCCACTCTGGATAAATGTCGTTCATATCGCATGAGGAGTTCGACGGCTGTGGAGAAATGCAATCCTCCGTAGCCATGGAGAGCTGTCGTCGCATATTTACGGCATCGATAAGAGGGGGCGGTGTCAGCAGACTATTATTTTGACAAATTATCAGCAAATTTCAATCGGACAATTTGACCGGAGAGTTAGAAAGGGCGTATCGCGCTTCTGCCTTCTCACACCGCGAGACGGGTTCGTGGCTTTGAGTGTCGCGATTTCGGTTTCGATACGCGTATCGTTACAGCCATAATGCAGATGTATACCAGGAATCCAAACAAAGCAAAAGACCCGGCCTAAAAAGGCCAAAAAGAGGGTTACTATAATATTCATATAAATAAAATATACTTTTAAATGCATATTGACACACATTTATACATGTACACTGTTTTCTAATAGTCATCTTAACTACTTTTAAATGAATGAACACATTTCTCAACATTAACATACTGTAGCGTTTGCGGCCCGACACTGCAGGGGCTAGCTTTATTATCCTTTCTGTACAAAAACTAACCACAAGGTTTTTAAGGACAGCCCAAGACCAACTTGCCATACTGAACCCCTCTCTCTGTTCCCGCCCCCTATCCCCTAACGGGCCTATCAGGCTGAACTAGGGCAACTCCCTTCCCCCACAAACTCTCCATCAATTTCCCCCATAGTCCTGCTGGGTCGCTACACGGCCCCCCCCTCTAATTCCTGGTCCCTGAGGAAGAGCAAGGTCCGCATGAAGCGCTCCACCAACCCGTCACTTTGAGGGTGAAGTGGGTGGGTTCTTGTCTTCCGGGTGCCCAGTTGGCTACAC